>JAPYYW010000369.1:0-62072 GCA_030522545.1 Cremastinae sp. A BG-2022a | reverse complement strand
AAAATTGTAAATTTAGCAACAATTTGAAAACTGGGGGTTTACGTAACCCCTGTGTGGGATCCCCGGATTATACGGATAGTGTGGGGTCCTAGGGTTAAATAAGGTAAACGTTCCGATAGTTGGACAGCTAAGGGTTTTCTCACTATAGAATCTTTATTTTAAAAATAATCACACCAAAGAATCTACTTAAAATTCACATCTAAACTATTGTCTGATAATTTAGTGATCCAAAACTTATTTTATGTGTTAATTTAAAATAATAGATCTATAGTAAATAAATACTTGAAAGTTTGAATACGCAGAATAGTTGGACAGAAAATCGACTCTGTTTCCAGGATTGAACGAGTTTGTTCCAATAACTTAATAATGTGAAAAATGCCGCCTCTAAAAATGGGCCAACTAAGGCCAACTTCCAACTTAGGCCAAAATACAGACCAATGTCCAAATTAAAACGTATCAAGTTTGATTACGTATATGCCAGTATACATAAAAGAGTTATTTGGAAGGTTTTCATGTATTAGTTCAATGTTTTTGTTGATTAATCTTTTAAAAAATGACTTGGGAAGAACAATTAGCATTAGGCCAACTTGTGCGAACATAAGCCAATTAGCCCTGAAAATGATCGTCATTGGCCTTATCTGGTTCAACGTGTAGAGGCAGCATAAGAAAATTAATCTCTACATTAAAAATTCTTCAAATATGAAAAATAATACAGCAAAAAGTGTCCAACTATTGGAACATATTCAACTATTGGGACGATTACTTTATGATGAATAATTACACTGTTTCTCGAGTAGCTTCGCCATTTTTATGCTCAAGTTATTATTTAAAACTTGTAACGTTTGGAGGACTTGTCAAGAAACCCTTCAAGTTTTCAATCCAGTTTTATTAATGAAACTATTCTGGCACCCTAAATACCCGCAACGTACCTCTTAATGGACCAAATTCCAGAGGCTGCTTTACGATAGTGATTCATCGAAGCGGGCGCCAAGACTTTTTAATGACGACACTAAAGAGATTCCGTCGAAAAGCTGGCTAGATGCTGTCGTCCCTGATACCGCCAAAAAGGATCTCATTCCAACAGTGAAAAGGGAATAGCGACATACGTGAGCGTTTGACGAGAGTCGTTCCCGAGGTTATTGCACGATTTTCATGCTCCTGCCTTTCATTTGGGGCTTCCTGTAGCATCCTCGCCAAAAATAATCTAGATCCCAGCTCCGTATATAACACACTTTTATTGATTTTTTTTTCGTTACGAATCCAAAATATCCCCCGTTATAAGTGAGAGATAACCGGATTATCGCGCTTTTATTCCGATCGTCGGTCTCCCGCGACGGTTAAACCGTCAGTCAATTCGATTACGATTCATCGACCCGAACGGACCATTCGCTCCGAACTTTCAGTGGCACTTTTTTATACTTTATATATACACATATATGGCCGTCAGACATAAAGCCTATATCGTTATTTCGTACTGTCGACGTCAAGTAAAAAGCCCTCGTATGCGGGGCTTAGATCCTGCCTCCCTCCCCCTTCGTTCTCTGCTTTCTCTCTGGCTTTTCGGCTCGACATCGTTTTCTCTATACGCGAGCGTCACTCAGCCCGCGGATCGTTATCATTTTATTAGCTTCGAGTGGGGCTCTCGTACCAAATACCCGAACCGATGAGGGCCCCGAGGAAACGGTGAACAAAGAAAGTCGACCGAGAAAACCAGTTGTCGCGTTCGTCGCAATTTTCTTTCTTTTTTTTTCTCCCCCCGCTCCCTCTTACGACATTTTGCGGATAAAATTATTATTTTCATCCCCTGAAAATAATTATCTTTTATTTATCTGCATGTATTAAATGATTATTCTCATAGAGTATATGATAGGGGTGTGCGAATAATTCTAACTTACGAATTATTCGTTCTGAATCGAATATTTATATTCAATTCGAAACTCGAATCAAATTATTCCAATTTTCTCGAATTATTCGAAAAAAAATCAAATAATTCGAAAATTAGCGAATTATTCGCGAATTATTAAATTATTCGTGAATTTTTGGGTGTTTTGAATTCAGGGTTTGCTATGCTTGACATTAAAATATAAAATTTAAAAATAATATACATTATATTTTAAATAATGAAATAAAAATACAAAAACAGAACAATTTATTTTTAATGTTTTATATAAGAAAGTATATTATTCGAAAATATAATATTTTTATGCACGATGTAATGAATTTTGAATGAAAAATAATCGAAAATCCATTAATAATTCGGTATATTGCGAATTATTTGAAATTTTTCGTAAAATTCGTAAAATTTCGAATAATTCGAAAATTCAAATTATTCGATTCGAATTCCGAATCGAATATTAATATTCGTCTTGAGTAAGAATTATACACGTCACGTACCTATCAATTGGAAATTTATCGCTTATTACCTCGGAAAATATAAAATACAGATACGATCGAGATAACACATTATTCGCGAGTTTGGCGCATTCTCTTTTTGTTGAAGACAAGTCCTTCCCGAGAAGCGTGAAATAATACACGGACGAGTAACGGCGAAATAAAAAAGAAGAAAAGTACAGTTTCGGATTCTGTGCGGCGGTTTCGGTGGTCCGAGGAATTACCTTTCCATAACGTCGTCCCTCCGCAAGCCCCGAGTAATGCCCGCGAAATGGCCCCTCAGTATGATATACGTATCACTTACTGGGAGCGATAATGAAAAGATTTGCCGGGGCTTGGATGCCGACCGGGCCAGGGAGGGGAGTGAGAACTTTTATGACTTCCGTGCTCGCTTACAGAGAACGATTTTCCCATATATACCTTAACCTTATAACTTCTTTCCCTTTCTTTTCCATTTCCAGGTCATAACTGTACGATCGCTGCGTATTGTCCTTTACTGCCAGGACACTTGGACTCTCCCTTAACGCTCTTTTTCGATCTACAACTGTGTGTACCTACTTCGTACTCTGGCTACTTATATTTCTATATATGGGAGAGCAACTGCCTCTTGCCAAAGACTTTCATGAAAATATAAAAAATACAGTGAGAGAGAGAGAGAAAAGAAAAGAGGGACTATTTTCACGTTTCAGTATTTCTCTACTCTCGAGACTCGTACGCTCGTTGTCTGCGAACTCACGTATACAGAAAAATTCCATCTGTACATACGAATACAGCGCGCCCCCCTTTATTCTCCAACTGCATAGAGTCTCGACATATGCTCGAGAAAGGACAGGAAAGATATAAGAAATAAGGATCGAAGCGAAATGTTGGATATTTTCATCAATTTTCCGAAATATTGTGCACGTGAGTTGAATTTCTGGATGCTTTATCAACAAACGCTGACGACGCCTTTATTTCTTTAAATAAGAGTATATTGTCGGGACTTTATCGAATTTTTATTTATAGTTGAAGTTTCTGAATTTTTCACCCCTCGAGTCACTCACGAAGAAAGGGCTGCGTCTCTCACCTGTAGTAAGCTTGGAAAGACACGTCGTCCATGTTTACATTTTTTAATGAAAAAAAGAAAAAAAATTAATATAAAAAACTCAAAATTCTCGCTCTTTTAGATAAACAAAATCTTTAAAAGCGTTGTATTTAATTCAATTTAATAGTCTTCGCTGATGCACACAAATAAATATAAAACGAAAACAAAAAAAAAAATTTTCAACGACAATAAATATTTACAGAGGCATAAATAATATTTAAAATCGATGAAAATTGTTGGATTCTTTTGTGTATATATATTTTGGTAAAGTACGAAAGATATCAGTGAGAAAGGATTGAGAAAGGACGAGGAGCGAGGAAAAGATGTGAGGAAGAAAATAGAATGGTCGCGTAAGCTCGAGGGTGCGAAGGAGGAGCATTGGGAGTTTCAGCAATTTTTAATGATGACCGATACTCAGGAAAACATTGCTTCCGAGCTCGGCAACTTTCATTCCATCGTACCGCATAAATCAAACTTACGGAGTATCCGGTCGCCGCTCTTCGTACAGTATACTTCGTCGCTCTAAACGTTGATATCGATCACCGGGAGAAACGACGCGAAAAAAGGAGGTATAAAAATGCCGACGAAGAAGAGAAAAGAAGGGAATGAAAAATTTTCGTCGATCGAAAAGAAACGGGGCGCTCTTGAAAAATATTTATTACCAAGAGAGAATCGTTTCTGATGCACCGCTCCGAAGATGAATATTTCACACGGTCTTCGTCTGAATAAGTTGGATAAAAGAATAAAAATGACGCTCACAGGTGACGTTAACAAATCAATCCTGAAAATGGCGTGAAAGTCCATCAGCCATTCTCTGCAAAAAAGAAAGAGAAAAAAATATCGCGACGTTCCATGAAAATTCATATAAAATAGTGAAAGAGAAAAATTTGGAAAATGAAATGACATCCTTGAGTTTTATTCCTCTCGCTATTTTAACGAATAGTCGTCAGGCTGAGTACAGTGACGCTTTTTTTTCTCATTTTCCCTCCATATTTTTTTACCTCTTCGATCATTGCTCGTTTTCAGATATCTCACTATCTCTCTCTCTCTCTCAAAGTTTCCTTTTTCTCTCATTTTAGTGCCTTTTTGTCTCATACCTTTTTCTTTTGCAAACGATTTAATTTATCGTCTCGTCGTCGTATGGAACGTTTGGTCGGGCGTGAATTCGAGTGTCGAGGAAATAAATTTGGCGTGTCGGGAGCACGAGAGGCACCGTTCCCCGTCTCTCGTCGCGCATTGCCCGACGTAAATAAAACAAATCGAGTAACCAGAATGCTCCAAGAGACGTACTGAATCAGCCCAAGTGAGACACGAAGCATCCTCGATGAAGCACCATCAGACTCTCGATCCTTTCCTTCACTCTCCGATCACTGCCAGTTAATTTCTACGTCAAAAACTTGGCATATATATTTTATAATAATTATAATAATAACGTGTTTATTAACAGCACTATTTACTTTTTTTAACACATTTTTTTCTCATAAATAAGTCTTGTACATTTTGTACAAGACTTGTACATTTGTATTTAAATAGTTTTTCAGTGCTTTTTATTTGGCGTTCTTATTTCAATATATTTAGTACATTCTTGCATTTATTTTTATATTAGATTTGGATTGGTAAATTTTCCAGTACTTGAATTGTGTTCTGGCAGATTACATTTTTTTCATGGTTGTGTGGGATTCTGAGGCAGAGTGCTTCGATGATTTGTTTTTGTATTTCGGCAAAATTAGTCGATAATTGGATCATTTTGTTAGTTATATGGGAATAATTTTAATTTTTTCATAAAGTTTACGGTTGCTGATGCAAAATAGGGGAATTGACTATACTGTTACACCTGTAAAAGTAAATTTTTACACAATTTCAACTTTAATCTTGAATAACTTTTGAAGGAGTTAATTTAACGAAAAATTACAAAAGACTTTTTTGTAGAGCGTCAAATTTTCTACAAAAACGTGTAAAAGCATATATATGTAAGTTACTTCGTTATCGAACTACGAAATTGTGAATAAAAAAAAAATTTTCCAATGTTATTTAAGTGTGGAATTAAAAATTTAAAATCGCCACCTCAAACATTTCTTGAATTTGGTGTGGCATCTTTGTTTATCATTCCGAAGATATTAAACGTGTGTCCGAGAAAAAATAAAATTAGTTATTTTTTGGACCACCCTAAAGGCCATATTCGATATAATTGGTCTGCATATTGTATTATAAAATGAAAATTGGAATTTTGAACAAATTTGATCCTTGCAAGAAACTATAAATTTGTTAACTATGATTTAAAGAGAATATCTCGAGGACTCGGATTTCTAATATTCACAAACTCCGACCATTTTGCTCTGGGAATTTAAGCCTGAAAAGAAAAAAAAGAGGGAAAAAAAGAACGCGGGACTTAGTTGAAAAGTATGGGAAAGAGGAGAGTCTTTGCAAGTCCGACAAGCCATTAAATTCAGTAAGAAACTTTTCGTCGAGCGAGTCTTGTATCTCGGGATCTTGGGCTATACAGGAGAGCTTTATAGCTAGCTCGAGCTAACCAGCGTGCGTGCGCGAGTCTTTAATTCCCCGCTCGCTTTTCCTCTTACCGACTAATGGGTTATAGTTTGAACGCATCGTCGGAGGTTCGGCCGCGCGTTTAATCTTCTCTCGCGAACGAATTGCTCTCCCGGCGTCCTCTCCGCGTTGTGCATCAACGGGATGACTCGCGTCACGATATTTCACGATTGTTTTTATTCCTGCCCCGTATGTAGCTGTTATTCTATTTCATTTTTTATTTCATGTCGATTTTCCATCGATGTGTCATCGAGGCTTCTTTTTCCGGGGCTTTTCGCACCCCTGCTTCGGAAAATGTCATCGCACGCTGCGGGGTGTCCTCTGCCAATCGGCACATACGAACGCACATTATTTCGGCTCGCGAGTAGTGCGCCGTCGGCTACCACTTACGTTCGGTCATATATTTGGCCCATTCCGCGTTAACTGTCCCCGTATATTATGTCGACGTTCGCGGACACGCATTCCTCTCGCGGATATCCCCTTTTCGTGTATTTCTCCCTTTCTCTATCTTTCTGCCCTTTGGCCCCGGCCATTGGTACAAGCCGCGTTTCGCCTCTAAACGATTCCTCGTGTCTGGTTATTTTCGCGATTAATCGCTACTCGTAAAAGCTCGGCGGCAGCAGCGGGACCCCCTCGAACTTGTCCAATCCGAGCGGAAATTTTCGGTTGCCGGCCTCTCCGTGAGAAAAACAAAAGCGCCACCGCGATCACTTGGAACGCAAGAGCTACACCTATCTTTTGCACGTTATATATTTCCTCCTCCCCGTCCAATCTACTATATAGCATCGATTTTATATTTTGCAATTGTGAGCGAATCGATAAATTATTATCTTCGCTAAATAAACATTAATTTATTGTACAGTGGAAATCATAAAAAATACAGTTGTTGATATGAAATACCTAATTTCGAGTGATTTTTTGGACAAATCCCGCGCCATTTTTCAAGAAAATGAATTGAAATTTGAATATGTCATGCAGAGTACACTAAACTAGTGCATGATTTTCTTGGAATTTCAAAAAAAATTTTAAAAATGAAAGTAAACATTTTTTTTCCATGCACTAGTACAGCGTAGTACACTGCACAACATATTCAAATTTCAAATCATTTGCTTGAAAAATACGATCATGGAATTTGTCGGAAAATTCACTTAAAATTAGATGTTTCAAATCAACTTAAACGAAAATTCTATACAGTCGAATCCGGATAAAAGAGAGCTCAAGGGACCAATATCTCTTTTTCTCTTATGAAGGTTTTTCACTAAACCAGGATTTTCGCTTATACAGATTCAGGAGCGGCTTTTTCACTTATACGGAGATTTAAAAAATATAGCAAATAAATATGGATTGTATTATTCATTTGACAAATAGATAAGTTTACAAAAAGAAAGTAAAAAATCCTATACTATTATATACTTTCAGAAATCTGTTCATTTTTTCTGCATTTAAAATTTTACATTTTGTCTATATTTTTTCAGTTCATTCTATCAACCATTTCCGAGGATACGAAAAAATGGTTTTTTCTCTTGACTCTTTCGATGTTAAGTGTATTTTTGAAAACGACTAAGTGCACTTTAATGTAAATTACCATTTTGTCCTCATCGAACTAAAATTTGCAATTTTCATGAGAGGAAAAATCCTCTGCAGAATTATCGATTATTTATTATCAATTGTAGTCAGTTCGACAAATAGATCCGTACGTTTGGTTATTTGAATAGAATACGATACAAAATCAATGTTAGTTTCACAAAAATTAAAAATACAAAAACAGCTATTAGTTCCACGAAATTTGAGATGGGTCATAAATAGCAAATATTAAATACACTCGACTGTCACTTATAATCGTACACGAGGGAAAAACGACTTTCTCTTATAGAGATTTCTCACTTACAGAAATTTTAGAGGGTTGAAATGACGGGACCTGACAATTATTCTCACTTATAAACTTTTCTCGCTTATCCAACTTCGACTGTAATTATTTTTCCAAAATAAGAATATTAATTATAAGGTGTGAATCATGAAAAATATAGTTGTTAAAAAAAATCTAAATTAAAACATGTGAAAAATAAATGGCAAACTATAAATTAAAATGTTGCATCGAGAAATATATGTACGAGAGGAACAATCGTGAAGCAAATAAGTTGGAGGGAAAAGTTGAGAAAAAGTAAAAGTACGGTGCGGCAAATGGGATCGAGAAGCGTGTGCGCGGACAGATTCGGGCCGGTTCGCCGCGAAGCTCGCGGGTCGCCGGGTGTCGAGCCACTTGGCACTACACCCTGGTAAAAATAAAGAAAGGAAGAGAAGAAAAACGTTACAGGCCTGTTACTCTTCGCACTTTCTCCAGAGCTTTTTGCTCTTCTCGCTTCTGTTTGAGTTGACTCGTATATATACATGCATGGATGTCTGACAATGAGGGCAGGCTTTCGCCGTGTGTAGCGAAGCCGTAAATCTTCGCTCGCACATCGTACCCGCCACAGAGCTCGACATCCTTTCGCGTGCCACCAAGCAAAACTTCCGATCGTGGCTGTTTGACGTCTCTCTTGGCTTTCTTCTACCTCTTTTCTTCTTTGCACTCTTAAAGAATTAAGGTTATTGTACCGTTATTATATCGTTTAGTTTACATTTTGTGAAACATTTTTATAAAATTTCTTTAACATGATATGCTCATTTGTTGGTAAAAATCACATTTTTAACAATAAATATCTTAACTTCTATATGGTGAAACTCTCTAAAATTTTGCACACATTTTTATATAACATCAAAAAAGCTTTGATTAGTTTTTTTCTTAAATCTGAACTAAACTTTTTTTTTGAAATTTTGTTAATTACACAGCAAGCATACGTCATCTTGTGTGACATTTTGTTTCGAGTATGATGTACTCTAGGTAATTTGCAACAACTTTTCTTCACAAACTTAAGCTCGTAAACCACTCTGTACGTGAGAAAAACTGAGACAAAGATGTGTGATTACACAATTTGAAACATCTTTGCTTGATAATTACTGAAATTATTATTTTTTAAACTATTTCAATACAAAATCTAAGCATCGTTTTTCTATGAGAAGTTGAAATTTCAAACTATGACATTTTTCAACGTAGCACTGTCAATTTCAGAATTCCCGGTCCAAATTTAATGTAATTATTTATTAGTAGATATATAAGTAGATATGTTAGTAGATTTTGGTAAGATGATGATCCAATTAAATTTTCTAAGAACTACATAGAAACACAAAAAAATATTTGCATTTAAAAATTCATGCTCTTCTCAACATTAAACTTCATGAGAATTCTTAAGTCTTAATTATCTTTATAAAAATAAGTGTGATAGTGGTAATTAATGAATAATATAATCAAAAGGTTAAACAGTTCATTAGTTATGATAATTTAATAGAGAAGATAAAAACTTATACAAAAATTAAAAATTCATGAAATAAATTTATTATCAGCACTTTATATAATAAACTTGAAGCCAAACCAGCCGGAATATTTTTGTCTCATGCTTCATTGCAAAGTTTTTTAATTTTGCCCTTGCAATCTCCACAGTATTATACCTTTAATTACGGAAAAAAGCATCGATTCGGAAATTTGTGATAGACACTCTTGGTCGACGTTACATCGGAGAATTCTCATCGAGTGCAATCGGGCATTCAGGTTGCGTTGAAAAAATGCGATCAATTAGTGGGGAATTCAATGAAACGATACAGAATTCGAAAAAGAAGTTCCTTTCGATTGAATGGAATGCAAGCCTCAAGTTCGTACTCTACCGGACACGAACTCTCCGGCTCTTCACCGCAAAACTCTTCTCCCTAGGCGCCAATTAAGTCCTAATTGATTTTAACTGTAAATCCATGAATTGTAAAGTCTTCCTCGGGGCCAGAACGATCGAGTTGCGGCTCTGCACTCGTTGCCACTGCATGTACATGCCCACATTCTATCTTTATATCTTCGTGATTTTGAACGTTTCAGTATAATTCTGGTACTTGCAGAACGAAAGTACGTAAAACCAACAACGTACGTATTTGAAGGGAAAATAATAAAAAAAAAATCTAGCCAATAAATTTCGAATGAAATATCGAATGAAATTGCTTTCAATTGAATATTTATTGGTCATCGTTCAAGTTATCATTATTCGAGTGCATTATCAGAAAACAATCGGTCTACCGGTTCAATCGATGAAATATTCGTGGACTCCTCCACCGTTGTTCACATCCTTGAAGGCGTGAGCAGGACGTTTCCGCGAAGATTCTTTATTTATTATAAACAATTAAAGTATTGGTTATCTCTCTAAATAAAAAAAACATACAGTATTAAAAGATTTTTTTACGTGACTTACTGATTTTTCGACATGTCGATGTCAGCCGTGAGCATTTGGACTTGGGAGGACAATCATTGTCACTTTGACACGAGAATATAGAATAATCTATTTCATCCTTGGAAGTTCCGCGTTTTCTTCTGCCATCCGGAATATGCAACTCGATTATATCCGATTCCTCCTAATTATAAAAGAGACCATTTTGCAGTCTTAATAAAACAATACTTAGTGAATTTTCGTTCTCTATTGGGATCTGTCAAATGGACGAAGCTTAATAGTGACTGCGCTGATACCAATATCTCAATGAATGTAATCTTTTGTTGAAGAAAAACGCCTTTTGACATTTACAAAAATCTGGTAAAATTAGTAAAGTCAGCAAAGTGACGTTGACAGTCCTATCAGTTTCAACCTCCAACTGCTTGTTTGATATATTCTTTCAATCTCTCACATTGGACTTCACGTTTATTTTCTTTTTCCCTCGAGTAAACATCACTGATTTCATTTTTACTAATAATTTAACTCATCTTTATTAAAAATATCGCATAATACGTTCAATTACTATCAGAGGATTTGCTCTAACTATACAGCTAGTTTTTTTCGCCACCAGTTGTCATAACGCCATTCGACAGATCCCAATAGAAATAAAGATCATTGAAAGACATATAATAGCATAATGAAAAGAAAAGTTGAAAATTTCTTACCGACTTCATTCTTGGATCGCCAATGTGAAAAACGTGTATCTCCTGATCGTCCTATCAGCAAATTACCAAGACCGATTAAAAAGCGTGCTTTAGTTACGATAAGATCGCTCAAGATGCTATCTTCCGTCAACTGAAAGTCGAATCTTCGTACCTTCTTGTCGGATATGAGGCACGAGTTGATCACAGCAACGAGGCAGGCGAGACAGAGAAGAATTCTTCCTCCAGACATCGTTCAATACCCAACTTCTATCACTCACTGCACGAAAAAATAGACCACCAGCTTTTAACCATCTTCGAATATTCCATTCTCTTTTATACCCAGCAAAAAACAATTAACCTCAAAAAGGATTATCACAGTGTCTTAAAACTTCTTGAAGTATCCAAAGATTGTCATCGTTTAAATGCATTTTAAAAAAACGTTGAAACGTGAAGCAATCAAACTATGATAATAAGAAAATATGGTGTGATAAAAATATGAGTCAAAAGGATTGTTATTACGCTCCGGATACTTGCAGATTACTTGCACATTCCGGAGTAATTTGCGATTGGTTCCCGAACAATTAACTCGAATGGTAGATCATCCGATATCGCTGATTGCCGTCTATCCCTATTATTATTCGCGTATATGCACATCGTGGATGTTCTCCGTTTTCACTCTGTCTATCCTTTCTGAAATACATAATACGCAAATCACGCCCGCTCGCTGCACACCAATACGAATACATTATATATCGTCCGCTGCGTTACAAGCACGGCTCGCACAAAGTTTATCTAAATTGGAAAATTGAAGTTACCCTCGTAAAAGATGCCTCGAAGTTGCGTCTTCGCGGAACGTGCGAGCCACCGGCACACCTATTCCCTCTGATTTTTGCACGGACTTGCATCGTAAAGTTTGTCTAGACCGTTCGCTACTATTTCTTGATTTTATTACTAATTTTTTTTTTCCTTTAGCAATTTGTATATTAGTATTAAGATTTCAGAAATGAGAAAGAGAGTATTTGTCCAACTTTTGAAAAATAAATTAGTCACGCGTTCGATCACTAAATTCTCCAAATTGTGATGTAATTTTTTCGCATTCAATATAGTATGTACATTTTATATTAAAGCTATGAAGAGATAGGGTGATAGAAACAAAATTAAATTAAATTGTTAGTTACGTTTATTGGTGTATCTAAGTGGAACGTTTTATAAAATACTATGAAAGGTGCAATTTATTGTACAAAGCTTGATGTTAAAAGCATGAAATTTTGAATTTAAATATTTTTTTACTGATTCCCACCATTAAGTTTGTTCTCCAGTGAAAGTCCATATTTTATAAAAGGACCAGAAGGGTACCAAAAAATTATAAAAATAAGTGGTTAATTCTTTTTATAAAACGCATGGTTATGTATATGGATGTGTTTATTTATTTAATTATGCTATTTTAAAAGTCTTACGTTGTGCTTGGGCAACGTTGCCAAATATTTGAAAAAACGATGGAGATCTGTGATTTGTAGCTTAAATTTCCATTCATTTTATTTTATTTTACTAGAATGCTCGGTAAAAGGCCCATACTTTTTATTAAAATTGTATACTTTTAATTGACGAACAAAAGGAGAAATTTTTTAATTTGATATCACAAAAGTCCAAATAATTGTACATAATTACTATTTTGGGGTACGTTTGAATGTTAAAAAGCACATTTTCAATTCATTTTTCTCAAAAATGACATCCACGACCCCCTTCTATTTTTTTTGTAATAAATTAGATATTGTTCGATTAAGGTAAACTTCCCAGTAGATGGGCATACTCCAATAGTTGGACAATTTTCGCTATATGTATTATTTTTAATATTTCAATTATTTTTTAATGAATAGAACCGTATGGATTATGTTTCCTGTGCAAAGAAGTGTATTTTTCATAACGTTAATTTATTGGAAAAAACTCGTCCAGCCCTAGAGACAATGTCGATTTTCTGTCCAATTATTGGGACATTCTACATATTCAAAAGTTCAAATATTTATTTACTATAAATATTATTTAAAATTAACACATAAAATGAATTTTGAATTGCTAAAATATCAGACAATTGTTTAGATGTGAATTTCAAGCAGATTTTTTTTATTTTATATTTTTTAAATAAAAATAAAGTGGGAAAACCCTTAGCTGTCCAACTATTGGGACGTTTACCTTATATCCCATATAAAAATTTTATGCAAACTTTCGTTTGGTTGGAGAACTACCCAGTACCTATTAACTATTCACAAGTTAATCAGAACCTCGGAAGCTCTGTACGTTAAAATAAACTATCATGATGATTTCTCTCATAGTATATATTATATGTATACATAAAAATGTAAAAGAGTAATGATTAACCAGAAAAGTTCACGCGATCGGTTGAACATTTTTGCTGAAACTTTTCATTTTTTTTGTCGTGAGACGTGTAAAAGAGTGAGGAAAAAAATTAACGACAGGCAAAAATTGTAACTGGTATCATTAACCTGATTACGAGGGCTATGCCACGAAAAGGCGTCAGTGAAATAAAATGGCGGCAGAGAGTAAGCGAGAGTTCTGTATTACGGGACATTCATGCCGTGTGATAAAAGGAGTGAGAGAGTGAGCAACGGGAGTTGGAAAGTTGAAGACAAAAAAAAGAGAGAGAGAGAGAGAGATACAGTGCGGTGCGGTTGAAGCTTTGACTCCTTTCGAGCTTGCCAAGAGAAGCCGGAGCTTTGAATTACGGTGCAGTTGAGCCACACGAGGGTAAACAGTCCTGAACGCAATGCCATCCAGCAAGCGTCGCACTAACGAGATAGCATCCGGTGAATTTTTGCTGACGACGACGAAGACGACGTCGGGTCTCGTATTATATTTCCATCTCACTCGTTTCTCCCTATACATACGAGTGTTGGACGAAAGAACGCTTATTTTTCACAGTTTTCCCTGCCAATTCGGCTGAGCTTCTGCCACTGGCGTTTTTCTGCATTTTCAACATTTAACGGCGTCATATACGAATCATCGATGTATTTTCTCTCTCTCTCTCTCTCTCTCTTTCTCTCTTTTGCTCCGGAATGCGCGGTATGGACGCACACGCGCCAACCATCGTATATAATTCACACTCGTTACCATTTCGTTCTCATTTCGCCTTATCCTTCATTATTTTTCTCTCTCTCTCTCTCGTTATTTCTATTACTTTCTGACTCACGAATCTTTCCGGTTTCCCGATTAACCTTCCTTCTCTTTCCCGACTTTTCCCGCGATTCTCCATGAATAACGCCAGCTCGCGTTTCCCTCGACAGCGACCGAAGAATTTTCGTTTTTTTTTCCCTTTCCGTCGCTGTGCTCTCTCTCTCTCTTCTTCTTCTTTTTCTTCTTCCTCTCCCGTGATGGCTGCTGTAAAAAGAGGTTAATTACCCGTATACGAATTACACTGGATATTTCCAACAGCTTTACTCGTTCGTGAAACCGCACTCGCTGTTTCCTAATTTGCCCCTATCGTATATTCTGCCTTCCATTAAAAGGATAAAAAAAAGAAAAAATTCTTAAAACCGAGAGATTCATCGATATTTTTTGTGCACTCTTCTCTTTTACGCACGAATTTCCGATATACTGAAAACAAAATTAACGAATTTACACATAAAACGATATATCGATTCTTTTCAACATATAAATATGTATATATGTATTTTTAATAATTTTCCTTATTGAACATTTTTAAAATATACATTTTATTGGTTTTATTTTAAATGATAATTAATGTGACTAATCGTCGATAAAAATGCCAGTGAGCGGCGCTGGCATTCGGTTGTTTCACAGTTTGAAAACCTCGGGAGAGAAAATTAATTAAATGGAGCGCGTCGGGGTTCCGAGCTTTTTATTTATGGCGAGTCTCCCCGTATAACTATACCGTACGAAAAAAAAAGATACAAATGCGAACTTTAAACTCGCCTCTTTTCCGAGTTCGCATGGTTACGAATGTCTCTTTCTCACCATCGTGTGTTCTGCCTCTTTAGAATTAAAAATAAAAATAATATAAAATACGGAGGAAGAAAAACGAAATGAGATGCGCACAATTTGGTAATGCCCAAAGGGAAAAGAGAGCCCGAAATGTTTTCTGCTTATCGCGGAGCTAGGCCTGCGAGCTGTTACCGGCGGCACCGTTGTACTCTTTTTCTCGGGGCGATAAAAATATTTTTTTCTCTCGCTTTTTCTTCAATTTTTCTCATTCTCTTGAGTGCAAATGTATATGCGCGATCGTATCCGATTCAGCGACGTTAATTATCATTCCTCTTCGCATTAGCATATTTTTTTCCTCACGTCCATCGTTCTTCTTCTCGCTGCCCTCATTATTCGCGTAATTAAAAGAAATTTTTCGTTCCTCTCGCCGATATCACGTTTCTCATCGCCGGGATGATGCACCAAAAATTATTTTCCGATAACGCTCCTCCACTCCGGTATTGTTGTTTGCCTCGTCGACGAAACTCTAATCCTCCGCGACGCAAACTCTTGGCAAACACACTTTTTATTCTTTCCTCTTTTCCATATTTTTGCGTTCACCTTCTTATCAGTTTTCGCGAGACTCGATTCTCTCTCGCACCTTATTTCTCCACGATTATCCGACACTTTTCCTTCCCCGTGCCCCATACCCTTATTCCGGCTCGCAACTATTTCCATTATAGCTTTCATTATAACTTTTTTACCTTCGAATTAACATATCTTGATTAAACGAATTTACATTGAAATTGTGACTTCTCTTGCTTTTTTGCTTCATTCATAATTTTTTTTTCCAATATTCTCGATATAGTGGAAAGTTTTATTATTATTAAGGGGGTAGGCTACTCTATATAGGGGCCGAAAAAATAGGCTTTTTGCGGATTTTTTTTCAGAAGTAGTACAAAATAAATCGAGATTACAAAAAAAGCTGTTCCATCAAACATATCAGTGAGTGTATAAAATAATTTTTTTGAAGTGATTAATTTCAAAATGGCGAATATTTGCAGCGATTTTGCGATGACGTCTCTATTTTTCCACGGTCCACGATCGGACAAATATCTCCTTTAATTTTTTAATTAAAGTGAGCGGGTACATTTTTTTCTATTATATATAATAATTGCTATAGAAGAACGTAAGATTTTTTTTCGATATATTGATTTTTGGCCAAATAGTGCGCTTCTAAAGTGAAAAGTGAAAAATTTGCCTAAAAAATCGTCAGATAATTATTAATAACAAATGAAATATATGCAATATGAAAAAATCCTACATACTTCCATAGACAATTTTTCAAGATATATTTAAAATTTTAAGTGAATCGGTAGAATATTGTCTGAGTTATGTTTTCAGCCAACTTAAAAAATGCAGTTTTCAGATAAACGCGTTTGAAACTTTGGATAGTAAAAAATAACGAATAATATAGCAATACCTTTAATTTACGATGCCTGCAAACCGAGCACTTGGAAATTTTTCCTGGCCATAGTCTTTTGGGACATCATTTTTAAGGTCCTAGGGGACCATTTAAGAACAAAATCGATTTTTCAAAAATTCTAGAGTGGTCTAACCCCTTTATAAAAATAATAAAAATTTTGAAACTGATATTGTGTATAGTAAACTAACCAGAGTGTGACTCCTTCCTGCCACAATAAATTTACACTCATTTTCACGCTGCGTTAATTAATCATATATATTTTTCGAGTCCAGCATTAAAATTGTGGTCAGAGTATAGTATATGCACATATTATAAATTGCAAAGTTCTCTGTGCTTGGTTTCTCCTCGAGCTAAATCGTCCATTGTTCATCCTGTTGACTTCCATATTGAACGCCGAAGGGTAATAACGTTAATTGAGCTGTACTGTTCTACCTGTGGCTATGCACTTATAATAATAGCAACGATCGTTGGAACATTCGCAATTTTGGTAATGGAAGCGTACGCTACCGTACTCATACAGAAATGGTCAATATTCAATTACACGTCGAAAATCACTCTCATATTATCCCATTCGTTTAAATGAATAAACGTATGTATAGTAGTTCTCAAAATTAGGAAAAAAAATTATTTTGGCAATTGATGTATTCATGTTCAATATTCAAAATTGTTGTTAACCTAGTATTTCAAAGTAATTTATTCTTTCAAGATGGATGTCGCATAAAATAAACATAAAATAAACGTTTCACTTTTTATTAGCCCCTTGTCAAATATGTGGTGTTAATTTGCTGTGTCGACTATAAATTAAAAAATCTAAAAATGTGGGGCAAAATGTCCCCTTCCCCAAAAAATTTTTATAATGTTAGTTTTTTTACTCCTATCATATTATTGAATTTTTTTGCCATGTATTTAGTATAAAAATGTACTAACAGTTGATTATAAAAATTTGGAGCGAAATGAACCTTGAATTAAATTTTCTTGTTACTTCTCTGTTCAATAATTAATTGATGAATATACAATATTTAAAATAGACTGCTAAGCGCTTTCCAATCATTCTATGCATTCAATTCTGGGGAATAATTATGAAAAATAATGCTGTTGAATTCGTATAACCTATAGTTTACCCCTTATTATTCCATTATTCTCATTATTCCTTAACCATTCCTACTTAACAAAAATTTTAAAAACCCAATTTATTAAAAATCTAATGAGCCCATTTCACCCCCAAACACTTTGCGCATTAAAAATTTTAGGGGTCCATTTTGCCCTCTTCTCCCCTATACATAAAAAATAGGTCAATGACCTACATTGTTTTTTTTTACTGAAGAATTTCATAAACCACATCATATATTTTTCAAACGATTCTTTAACGAATAAGGTAAGCGTCCCAATAATTGAACAATTTTTGCTATATTATTTTTAGTATTTGCATTTCTTTTTCAATAAAATTGTATGGATTATTTTTAATATACAACGAGGTTTATTTTTCATAACGTTAATTGACTGGAACAAACTCACTCAACCCTAGATACAGGATCAATTTTCTGTCCAACTATTGGGACATTCTACATATTTAAACGTTCAAGCATTTATTTACTAGAAATAATATTCAAAATTAACACATAAAATGAATTTTGAATCACTAAAATATCAGACAACAGTTTATATGTGAATTCGAAGCAGATTTTTTATTTGAATATTTTTTAAATGAAGATAAAGTGTGAAATCCCTTAAATGTCCAACTATTGGAATGTTCACCTTAACACTTGAAACAAAACACGACCACCTTAAAAATATTTGATTTTGACAAAATTATTCGCAGTATAAATACGGACAGTATGAAATTCGTTTCTCAGATTTTCCCTTGGACGGATTGCTCGAGGATAAAGTGTGTGTTACATACACGTACGAATAGTATGGGAAGGGCTGGAAGTAGGTACACGCGCGCGTGCAGCTCTTACGGGAGGTACGAAATTAAAAATGTTGGAAAAACAAACCCGGCGATGTACACGATATTGCAGCGTGTATGGACTGAAGGATCAGGTATGAGAAAGTATACATGCGCGTATAGCGAAGTGGAAGAAAAGTCGCTGTACGAGCGTCAGTGTTGCGGATGATTAATGCGCCGTCTGGACTCTTAGCTTGTACGACGACGACGACGACGACGTCGAGACGTCGCGAAGGTGGAAAGAGGAAGAAAGCGGGACTAGGCAATAGGAAAAGAAAAAGCACAGGAAGAGGGAGAGAAAAAGGGCGCAGAAGAAAAGAATGAGAGGAGGAAGGAGAAGAAAGCGGGAAAAAAAGGAGAAAAAATGGAAAAAGAAGGAAGCCGAAGCGCTGCCGCTCGCATTATCGGGTTCCATCGTCATTCTCGCCGGGTATTGCATACCGAGAAAAAATGAAAAATCTTTTCTCTGCAGATGCACTATACAAAGTCGAGAGCGAAGAACTCCGGCGATGATATATTACGATTGAGTATTATTGTGGAGCGTACTCGCTACGATTGCAACTTTTCGCTCGTTCGTAATCCATTTATTCGCGGATCTTCCAAATTTTCATATATAGAAAAAAAGAGGGAATTCGAAATATTAAAAGTCACGAATTTAAGGAGATCGTGCTGGTATTTACTAGTCAATTAACTATCTTTAATAAAAAAAATTTTGATTACCGTTTAATTAATATTCTAAGGGTTTAATTCTAAAATCATTTCAATAAGATAAACGTCCCAATAGATGGATACATCCCCATTGTTGGACAATTATTGCTACATTATTTTTAATATTTCAATTATTTTTTAATCTAATAACACTCATATCATCACGACCTCCTTAAATTGATTTTTTTTTAAGAATCCATCAATTGCAAAATTAAATATTTTGACATTAAATAGATCATTCTGACGATCGATGACCTATACAAATATTTTATCCTTTCGGTACAGTTTTATTAACTCTACACCATAATTTTTTAAAATATTTTAATCTGATAACACTCATACCATCACGACCTCCTTAAATTGATTTTTTTTAAAGAATCCATTAATCGACGATTTAAAGTTAGGTATATTTTTTGGTGACGATAAAATAATGGGTGTTGCTATTGGATGTGTAAATTACTTGTGCAAAGAGAGGAACTCTGGATCGTGGTTTTTGCAAGAGTACAGAGGCGGCGGTAGTTAAAAACGAAATTTCACGTGCGGATTCCAAATATGCCCGCGCGTGGCACACGTTCGAAAGTCGTTTTAACGAAGGGCTCGCGATACGATTCATTTCGAGAGATCGAGTCGCATGAATGCACTCGTCGAAAGAATGGAATAAACAGAGATGAGAATAGTGTGATATATATATATATATATAAAGTGATATAGTATAAAATGTTCTGGTGCGACGATGTCGAAAATCGATTTAACGAGTGGTTACAGGCACGGTAATACACATGCACTTCCTCCTCGTTCGTCCTTGTTCCGCTACATACCGTACTCTCGTTTTTATCCACTTTCTCTTCTCCTCCTCCTCCTCCTCCTTTTCTTCTTCTTCTTTTTCTCTTCACGTGTAGCCGGGTATTCCAATTTCATTCAGCGACAGAGATCCTTTTCGATAGACAGATGGAAGCACGCAAAATGTTTTTTGCTCGTTAAAGGAACGAGTTCGGTTCCATCGTTTGAGTATTACTATAGGTAAAAAAGATCGTGTGCTGTACACGTTTCCGCTTTTTACACGAGAGAAAAAAAAGAGAGAATCTCTTCTTCCTCTGCTGTTTCTATTTTTTTTTTTGTATCCCATTCGTTATTCTCATCGATATACAATAACATGGCCTTCCCTTATAGTTCAAGAGTCACGTTGCATTTCGTGCTCTTTCGCTTTCAAGTGTACCCTATTTCACTTGACAGCGGATAAGCACGCATATGCGACATGGAACAAAAAGTCTCATTTTCATTGGTTATTGGAATCAATCTTTTATATATATTCAGAATTTTCGAAAACCTATTTTTGTACATAGTCTCATATTCATTGGTTATTGGAATCAATCTTTTATATATATTCAGGATTTTCGAAAACCTATTTTTGTACATAGTCTCATATTCATTGGTTATTGGAATCAATCTTTTATATATATTCAGGATTTTCGAAAACTTATTTTTGTACAACACATGAGACTTAATTCGCGTTGTTGTGTTTTATTAAAAATTATTTTATTTGATAGGAATGTTATTTACATACAATAATTGTTTGCAAAAATGTTAAGGAATATGGTGGACACAAAACTGGTTTTCAGTGGATTGTGAATGAATGTGTTTCTACAGTAAGTATTTGGACAGCAAGAGTAATTTTCAGTGAGTACACAGATTTCTAAAGAAAATCAAGGGCACGTTGATTGGCTGATGATGGAACTGCTGCCCTTCGAGGAAGTGAATAGAGAAACAATTTATTTATTGTTGCAAATTTGCAGCTGTCACGGATAAGCATAAAAGAGTTTTATAACTAAGGTGAAAAATTCTCACGTGACTCGAGATTAAGAAAAATTTCCAACCCTGGGTTTTCCGAACTTTATTACAGACTAAGGTTATAAAAAAAGGACTGTCTTCTCTAGTCGAAATTAAAAGATAAAAGTTTTGAAATTATAAGGGAAAAATTTGAAAATACAGGAAAAGCGCCGTCTCGAGACGGAACAATATTGAATAATTGTTATTTTAATACTTATTCTGCTAAAATAACAATGATGATGATAGCCGACTGTTTGAACGTCGTTTTCAATTAATAGAGGAAAAAAGGTGATGAATCGGTTGCAGGGTTTCCGTCCAATCTATCGAGATAAATTGTTTCGTTTGCACAAGAACCCGATGCGGTTTATCACAGTTCGTTCACCGTTTCGGTTCGCTCGTCGTTCGATCCTTCTCCCCCTGATGTTCGCATAACGCTCGTAGGAGCGATTTCCCAGATAGAGACTAATTTCGAGGATATTCACGACAGGGAGGTCGCAAGTGGCGAATTCCCCAGAGAAAAATGAAGGATCGAAGAGCGCGAGGCTCGAACCGACATTGAATTCTAAGCGTTTATCTGACCAGGATAGGGTGACTCGTCGAGAGAGCCGCAAACTTCTAATTTATCCACACACGTATCTTCTGCTCTTTCTCTTTACGATTTAACGCTGCGGCTGAATTCACCCCCTCATCTGAGACCGGGAGCAATGACGACGTTACGCACTCCTTCGAAATCGGTGCCTGCGTGCCAGACCACCCGTGGATGCTTAAATAACCGTAAATTTTAACGCTTCCTCCTGAAGAGTGTCGGGAGCGGTAACGAGGGTCAAAATAAACGCCCTTGGGAGCAACAGCTTCCTATACGTCGTTAGCTTTTCCTCTATACCCCTCTCTCTCTCCCTATCTCTCTCTCTCTCTCTCTTGGGTACATTTCCCCGGTATTTGCCCATATTCACTCCCCTTATTTCTCACAGTGTCCCAAAGCTTTCTCGTGCACTCTCTCTCTCTCTCTCTCTTTGTTTCTTTGCTTCAACTTTTTTCATTTTCACTTGAACGCGCACGCTTTCACATTCTCTGACTTTTACATTATTCATTTGTTACGCTTATTTAACTATTTCGTGAACAAAATTTGCTTGTTCTGCTGTTACACGTCGTAGGATACGGGGTTGTCAATTTCGGGATTGAGATAGTGTCGAGTTGCAGTCAATCAAACTTTTTT
The DNA here is from genome assembly GCA_030522545.1 of Cremastinae sp. A BG-2022a. Classification (NCBI taxonomy): domain Eukaryota; kingdom Metazoa; phylum Arthropoda; class Insecta; order Hymenoptera; family Ichneumonidae; species Cremastinae sp. A BG-2022a. Next base: position 39,945 of record JAPYYW010000369.1, on the reverse strand, counting down.
CTTTTCGAGTTTTTTCTCAAAGACGACTAATTGTAAGTATATTAAAAATTTGAAGATTTTAAGGGAGCTCGCTTTGAGCTTGGTTATATTTGGCAAATATCACCGTGTGGTTTTTTTTCACTTTTATTGAAATTATTGAAATTTTTATTTAAGGATGTATGGGACAATCCTAGTAAAAAGTAAATTCTTGATATTAAATTCGTAAAAACCAGACTCTGGCTTTTGATAAAAAGTTGCAAATTTTTTGTCTTAGTTTGACTATTAATTGGTAACTTGAGCATATTTAAAAAATAATTTAAACATTTTTTATTCTTTAAACAATCAAATTACAAAATTTTTAGTGCTAATTTACGAATTCTCCATATGAAGCAATGTTAAATCTCAGCAATTGAACTTTGATAACTCTTAAACCATTCAGTAAAACGATTTCAAATTTGGCACAAAATTTATATGCTTATGAACAAAATACAAAAATTTTATCAAATTTTCTCATATTTTTTAAAATATCGCTCATATACGCATCCTTCAATCCTAAATTATTCTTTAAAATTTTACAATTTTGAAAAACATTATTACTTATAAGAACTTATAACGTAATATTGTACATAAATAAGAAAAAATAGAGTTTACCCATATTCTTGAATCTTCATCAATTCATTTATATAGGAAATCGAAAATTCTTATTGCTTTGAGAAATACGGTCGAATAAAACATGTTCAAAAGGTTACAGAAAAAAAAATACTTCAGAGATGAGACTTCGTTGCGATGAGATTTTTCTCCTTTTCATTTTTTCTTCTTCTTTCAAGATCCTCTTTGATCCTCTGGAAGCTGTAAAAGCCGCAAATGTATGCTTTTTCTCCTTTTCTCATTCTTTCAGTCATATCCAGAGAGTGAAGTTGCACATCGAAGTTTTCTTCCAACATCCCCTTGCGTTTCTCCTTTTCTTCTCCTCGGCCATCCAAGTATTCGGTAAAAGTATAAAAATTGAAGTGCGAAGTGGAAACTCGAGCTCGAATTCTCACCGTGTCAGCTGGACGGCGAAAAGTTTACCGGCGTAACTTTTGAAAATTGCACGAAGTGAAATTGACACTTGTGGTACGCTGAAACGCGGATATCAAAAAGTCAACAGCGTCCTTGCTTCGAAGCTCAAGAATTATATATATTTTACACGCTTCGCGCGCTATGAAGAACAAGAGCGAAAAAAACCCCCCGATATTGAAGTTTAAAAAAAGTTTTTTTCTGAAGTAAAAAGTGTCTTCCATTTTTTCATTTCTGTCACGTATAGATTGAGGATTCTCGTCCTTGAGTTTGGATCTCGTGAAAAAAGTTTATCCGGCGAGAAACAGCGTGCTGTATGCGTGTGCCTTCGGTGATGAGGAAATTTATAGGGAGCAAAGAATATAGCAGGCGAAGAGCCACTCGATAAGTGGCTTAACGAGGAAATCCTCGATCGTCGATCGTCGTCAAAGCGTGTTTCGTATCTCTTTTTTTCTTTTTTTTTCAACTTTCTCTTGTTCCGTGTATCTCGTCCTCTACTTTCTCGACTTTTGCCAACTTTTCCCCTCTTTCTGTCTTTAGCGATTCAGTTAGGAGGTTGCCGGGCCTCGCTCGGCTTATTGGGTCAAGCGAATCAAAAGGAACGTATAACGTCCGGGCTGTCGGCCTTACGAGTTCCACGCCAGCGAGAATCGTCAGATCGCGAAGAACGTCCAACTTTCCTCAAGAAAGATTCTTCTTACGAGCGGATATCGTCTCTTTCCCCTCTTCTTTTCCTCCCCCCCCCCCCGAGAGCGCCTATCTTGCTTCATTTTTATTTCACCCTCGCTCGAACGACCACCAACGCGAAGCAACATGCGGAAAATCCTCCAAGCCTATAACTTATCGGTCCTATCCCTCGATATCAACCCCCTCGCAGACTCGGACTTAATTGGAGCACGTATTAAACCAACTACCTTCCTCTCTTTAACTTCCTGCGATTTGTTCTTCATTTTTGTTCATTTCTTAAGAAAAATAAGAACCGAAGGAAATTGTAGAAGGTTCGTTGACACGGCGCGCTCGCCCTTTTCAGTTCGGGCGAGAAATATATGTATTTTATTATATATATGTCAGAGATTGAGCAAAAAGTATGTATATCGCACGAAAGCGGATAAAGAGCCGTTGCGAGTGTGTGTGTGTGACAGTCGGGCTTTTTAATGATCCATTAATATCTGTCGGAATGCCGAGGTGTTTCGATCCTACAAGTATACTCGTCCATAAAACAAAAAGATCTTGCTTTGTAATCTGGGGTGATCGTGACGACACGCGACATTCGGCAATGCCCTTCCCGTTCGTCTGACCTACATAACTGGCAGAGTCACTTAGGTAAATAAAAATTATTTTCCACCACGATTAGTTTTATGAAGCATGGTGAGCGAAGAGACGGAAGTGGTGTGTGAATTATGGCCCGGCTAACACGCAATTAAAATAAAATTAACACATAATATGCCCGAAAAAATACTATATTTGATACTTTTCATGATTTTATGCAGCGATGAGATAAAGAATATGTTTAAAAAATGATTAGGAGGTTCAATAATACATGGCTCACCGTTTTGGTATTTAATAAAGTCATAAAAATTAAAAGCTTCGTGAAAATACTACTTCGTTGTGTCTAGATATAATTTTAATTCATTTTTGAAATTATAACATCGATGACCTGTAGATTAATCTTTCATGGAATGCATTAATATTTTTATATATTTTTATAAGATAATATATCATTTTAATTGTGCGTAGCTTAAGATAGTTCGATATAGCTAAGTACCGTACAAAAAAGGGTCACTTTACTTCACGAAAAAGTAGTGCACGTAAGGAAGCACAAGTTTACGAATTTTTGAAAATAATTATAGTAATTATAGAAATATAATTATGGTAATTATAGAAGAAACATAATTATGCTAATTTATTGAATTTTCCTCACTTATAAAAGTGAAGAAAGTTCATTGCAATGAACTTCGAGTGTTCATTTTTTTTTCAAAATGGGAAAAATGGAAAATTTCCACGACAATGATTTTTTTTTCAAAAACTGAATGATATATCATGCTGACTTTTTTATATAACTTCTGTAGAGGTATTACTCAAACATTTTTTATTTTTTCGTAATTCTCTTAAATGTCATTTTTAAGTTGTTATTTTTATAGACAATTTTTTTGTGACGTTTCAATGGGGAAATCACTAAGCTTTAACTTCAAATATCTTAGAAACTAAATAGTAAAATTATTCAATTCTTTTTTCATTCAATTTGTTTTCTTTTTCTACAAAATATGTACTTTTTTTTAATTTTCTAAATAAAACAGTTTTTGCTATATCGAATTATCTTAACACGTGTTTAAATGGGAAAGTGTTTAAATGGCTAAAATTTAATTTCAAATATCTCAGAAATTAACCGGTAGAATTACTCAACTCTTTGTTCATTAGATTTGTTTTCTTTTTCTACAAGAGATATAATTTTTTCAAATTTTTTTTAAATAAACGGTTTTTGCTATCGAACTACTTAAAAAAATGTAGTTAAGCAGATATACCTGTATAATTTAAAATTGGCTGCTCCATTTTTTATCAAGTACACAAAATTTTTGAAATAAAAATCGAACAGAGGCCCCAGAATAATCTTAAAATTCAAAATTCCAAAAATATATATGTGCAGTTTAAATTTTTTATAAGAAAGCTTTCATCCAGATGTTTCATTTATTCAACATCCTTTTCGAGACAGTCTAAATTTCCATATGTCAATAAGCATTCGAATTCTCGATTTGCAGATATTGCTTCTGAATAAACTACTTATTAATCTGTTTTTCTGACAATCGGAGAGAATTGACAGAGTAGTTTATTCAGAAGCAAAATCTGCGAATCGAGAATGCGAATGCTTATTGACTTATGGTAATTCTCCCCGATTGTCAGAAAAGCAGATTAATAATTCCTTCTCTCCATTTTGCGACTCCCAATCATAGTTTTATAACGTCCTGACCTGATCATTGACACGAAGTCGCATAAATAGCAACGATAATCGAAGACTCGAAAGCGTGTTGAAAATTTATAGTGGTCGCTAGTATACTTTATTTTTTACTTTATTTATGAGTCGAAGCCATGTTACAGTATCGCACACGTTCCCACTATAAAGAAAAAAAAACCTGGAGAGACAACCCGGCTATGAACGAAAAAGAAAAAGGTTTTCCCCTTTACTCGCTCGACGTCGATATCCTGCTTCCGGTAACTTCACTCCGAAGTTATTCGTGCTCGTTTCCAGATATAATAAAGCAATCTCGAGACACCCAGGCCGATTTCTCCGCGTGGTTATTGTACTGAGACACGAAACAGCTAGTGACAGCAGGTGACTCGATTCACCCATATTCGAAGGGTTCCCGGGAGTGTCCCCCCTTTTTTTGTCACGAAAACTCTCCTCGACGCGAAAAATACGCGTGATAACGCGGCGTTAACGGTTATTTGCGTTTATTATTTTTCTATTGCCCAAATGTGTTCGTACTTCCATTTCATTTATTCCCATTTTTTTGTTTGTCAAACTCGTACGGGAAAATTTCAAAAAAATGCGAGTACGCGTGGTAAGGTAAACGTCCCTATAGTTGTTCAAATAGTTAAACAATTTTCTCCATATTATTTTTAATATTTGAATGATTTTTTTCTCAATAAAATCGTATGGATTATTTTTCTTATACGAAGAAGTGTTTTTTTCATAATGTTAATTTATTGGAAAAAAACTCGCTCAACCGTAGAGACAGGGTCGATTTTCTGTCCAACTATATATTGGGACATTCTATATATAAAAACTTTATTTATTTTATTTACTTTCAATTATTTATTTACTAGAAATATTATTTAAAATTAACACATAAAATGAATTTCGAATTACTAAAGTATCGTACAATAGTTTAGAAGTGAATTTGAAGCAGATTTTTTTGTTTTTATATTTTTTAAATAAAAATAAAGTGGGAAAACGCTTAGCTGTTCAACTATTGGGACGTTTACCTTATTCGTAAAAAGTTTAAACAGCAGCGACTGTAGAATATATATGGTCTACTCTCAGAAGGGAAATAGCGAGAGTGAATAAGTGAGCTTATTGTAAGAATGAAGCGAGACATAGCCTAGAATCCCGGGAACGGAAGGAGCCTAATTTAATTATAAGAATTAGAGAAGCGATGATACGACGAGGGTCTTATACACTTGCTTCGGCTTGTCACTTCTTTCCTGTATTCGCTGACTCAGTGGGTACAAAATCATAGTATCGGCAATCGATGGAACATCATTCCTATATATGTCTCAAAAATTGAATGATGCTTTTTTAATTAATATAAATTTTTCAAAGTATAATTTTATTTCTCAATAATATAAATACCATGTGGATGATTTTTTTCTTTGTATTTTTTTTCGTAGCGTTAAACTATTTGAAAAATCTCGTTTAACACTTGGAATAAATAAATTTTTAATAATTATTTACTATGAACATTATTTGAAATTAAGAAATAAGATAGGTTTAGGTTCACTTTAATATTAGCCAGTAAATTAGATGTCAATTTGAAAAATATTTTTAAATATTTAAAACAAAATTTGTTTCAAATAAAAATAAAAATCTAATTAAAAAAATGCAAATCTGTTTACCGTATTTATCTCATATACATATATCTTTTATACGTTAATAAGATATTTGTTCTTCATTTATCAATATAAATATTGAATTATTCAATTGTCGAATTGCTTAGAATCAACCAATCGTTGTTCATTATACGAAAAAACTACCCCCTGTGGGGTGTATACATATATAAAACCATACTGGTTGTAAATGGTGAATTTCGAGTCGTCGTGCAACCAGCAAACTATAGATTGACGTTTACACAGAACGCGAAGCACGAAGCTCGTTTTTCGAGCAGCCGACGTGCACACAGTTTGCGTGGCCTTTCGCTTCCATACAATATTTAAACAGCTGCAAAAGAATGAAGAGAAATGTGGCAAAAATACACTAATGTCAGAGTTTTACCGTTTAAGTAACGATAAATAACGCAAGTCATGAAAAAATGGAAACGATTCACTATAATTATACTAATATTACAAAAATTGTAAATGCATTAGGTGTCACAAGAATTGAAGCAAAACAAATTGCAAAAGGAATTATTTAGTCGAAGAGTCCTTGATAATTTTTTAAATAATGATTTTATTTTAAGGTTTCGTTCGATGTGAATGATTTGTCAGCAATAAAAGAGTTTGAAAGTCATAATTATGGCATTTGCGAATTTTTTATTGTTTTATACAATTATTGAGCATATGTATTAAAAATTTTACAAATCCGAGTCTTTCGACTCAGACCTCTATCCGAAAGATCCCTCTCTTTACAATATTAAATTGTGCTCGGTGTGCTCATTTAAACTTTGGGGAAAGGAAAAAAAACATTTGAATTCCTCATTACGTGGCTGGGCGAGCTATCGCGTTTTCGATCGGTTCGCCTGGGAATCCGGGAGCAGTGACTTATCGATTCCGAATGCTCCTTTTCTTCTTCATTTCGATAAATTTTGTACGCCTGGAAAAAAGAGAAAAAAAACAGTGTCGGGAAAACATGGAAAGTTCTGCGGCGGAGGGAGAGTAAACGCGGCAAACCGAAAATTTTCTCTCCGTGCGTGCGTCGTTGCAAAAACAAGATTGAGTCACGATATAAATGGCTCGACGACGGCACTCCGGAGCGTCGCTTCTCCTTGGAAGCAGGGTAATTCGAGGGTAATATATTTGAATTTTCCACCATCAGTCGTTTCCCCTTTCACGGTAGAGAAACGCAGGAGCTATGAAGTCGGAAACTTCCATTAGCTAATTATGTTACGGATTGCGATAAAACGTGGCGTTAACGTAGGATAATCAATTCTTTGTTTCGAGCGCACCAAGCCTGCCTCGTCCTCGCGTTTCCCCCCCATTTTCTTCCAAATCCCTCCTTTAAACTACCAAATCACACTATTGTAAGTTATCTGTTCACCGAAAGCGATTAAATAACTCACCGATTTGTATCGCTATATCTTTGCCTGCCACTCTAATTTATACCTTATTATTATCGCTGATTTTCGAAAAATCATTTTAAGGTCATGTGAAATACCCAATTTCGAGTAATTTTTTGAATGAATCCCACAATCGTATTTTTCAAGAAAATTAAGTGAAAAGTATGTTATGCAATGTACACTATACTAGTGCATAACGTTTTTGGAATTTAAAAAAACGAAAATTTTTTTTTATTTTGGTTTTTTTATTTTTTTTAAATTTCAAAAGTGTCACGCTCTAGCACAGCGTACACTGCATAACATATTGAGATTTGAGTTCATTTGCTTAAAAAATACGAGTGTGGGATTTGTCCGAAAATTCACTCAAACTTGGGCGTACCATATCATCTTAAAATATAATATAAAAGTATTTTTAAACTCTCAATCAGGTACATGACTTTCCACGAGAACGAATCTCTTAATTATAATTGCATCTGCTCCTGATCGATGCACTGCAATTATAGCTATTAAGGGAAATGCAAGAAATTATTTAATCCCGTGAAAAGATCAATCCATATTTTTTTTTAAATATTTTACTACTTTTATCATAAGGTAGAAAACATGGTCCAATATTTTACTGTATATAATCAATAATTTATATTTTTTTCTTTACAAATTTATTATTTGAAGCAATATCAATGGATATATATCTACATTTTTTCAAATTTAAAAGTAAATGTTATTATTATTTATTTATATTTTCTCATATACCAATATTTTATTATATTTAGTCAATAATTTTTTTTGTTAGAAATTTCGTATTTAAAGCAATATCGATGTATATTCCTGAATTTTTCAAATTTAAAAGTAAATACTGTTATTATTTATTTATATTTTCTCATACAATATAGTCGCGTATATTTCTACGCAAGATGATATTCCGAAACTCTTGCAACCGTATACGATTCGAAATATAAAAGCGTGTGTTCGCGTTTGCATAATGTCTTCACCACGAAATGGCGCTTTTTAAAGTCTTTATGGTCTTATCATTCATGGCGTAATTAGCGTCTCTGGGAGAGCTTTTAGACCTTCCATCCAAGCTCGCATCAACAAAACCCTTATTATTTCTTCGCTCTCGTACACAACGCATACACTCATCAGTTACCTCGCAACGGGCATCTTTTCTGTTACCGTGCTCACGCTCTTTTTCTCCCATTGGCCCACTTTTTGCATTCGACGATATTACCTTCGACGGGAAAATAAAATGATCGCGTTAATTAACGTTCACCCTAATTACGCTAATTTTGTAGAAACTATTCGATCATTTTTTTACGCATTCGTTTATTTATAAATAATCTTTTCAAAACCTTTTTGTTTCAGGTGAGTTTGGCACAACAGAATAAATTGGCTGACTTAAGCAGCGTTTGACGATAATTTCTATTGTTTTCTATGGGTAAGTGATAAATAATAAAAAGTGACGAATTTAAAATGAATCGCTCGACACGAAGCTTGTTGTTTGAGAAGAGTGGATCTAAGTGGATTGAATAATGCCAGTTTTGTATCGCGAATCAAAGAAAAAACATATCGAGGAACGGAATAAAATATACGAAAGAGCGACAGCAGCAGCAGCGTAGGATGGGAACTTTAAACCTCTTCCTTCGAGAGAGGGAAAAAAGGAATAAGAGGGAGGGAGATAAAAAAGGGATAAGGGGAGAACACCGTACGAGGACAAGAGAGGAGAGCGCAAGAATTTCAGCAATTTCCTACGGATTGTCTGAGGGTCGTATTTTTTTAGGGCTGTGTGCAACTCGTGTACACGCTCGAGTTGGCAGGCCTCTTTTACCGCTCGCCTCCGCTCAAGGAGGACGCGGAGCGGTATGCGCGATAGTCCACCAAGATTCGCGCGTAATCTTATTTGCAATATATTATTCTTGCTGCTATTTCCACCGTTGGCAAGCGTTCTCCAACCCCCTCTAACCCTTATTCACTACTTCAATTCACCCCGCTCTCGTTCCTTTTTTTACATATTTATACTTTTTATTTTATATTTTTTAAAATGTTTTTCTTTTATTTTTATTTTGTTTTTATTTTATTTTTATTTTTATTTTATTTTTATTTTTATTTTATTTTTATATTTTTTAAATATTTTTCGTTTAACCCTCCATGTGTACACTGGGTCTTTGAAGGAACACTCAAAATTTGAAACTTAAATTCCTCACTTGTGAATAAAGGATGACCTTCGAATACCTCACCTGAAAAATCTAGATAATAGTAGGGACTAATAAAGGCCCAAGTGAAGTCCTGATAGCTCATCTGCAAACGCCAGTCAATGCAAATCACTCTTGTTCACACATGGCGTTAGTAATTTCGAAGGTAAATCAAAGCAGTTTTTTTGTCTTTTCTCGCAGTTTTTCATTTTTTTTTTGACAACTAAAAAAAATATTTCGTAAAATTTGATGATGGTTTTGTTATTTTGTATAGATTAAAATCTTAAAAATATAACTGTTTTGTATATTTCATTTATAAGTCCGTTATTTCTCTATTAAAATATTCCCCACTTACAGGAACTTAAATAATACAATTTTTTGAAGTCCACACCAAAGATCCTATATTTTTTTGAAAGCTCAGCCTAAGCTACAAAAACCTAAAATCGTTTTTTTTTTAAATATTTTTTTAGTGTACAGCTACGAAATTTTTAACAAAATTCCACTTTTTCTACTCTTTAAAGTATTTTTCAATTTTTATTAATGTACACACGAAGGGTTAATATATATTCTTATTTTTCTATTGTTTTCTTTATACTCACTCTGCTACTATTTACTTTCATTTTCATTTCTATAATCTGTATTATACCTTACATAACTTTGTACCCAACAGTTTTATACTCCAATAATCCAATAAAACCGTATCTATCGATCCCTATATCATTCTCTGACCTTCCTGAACTTTCTCTTCCATTTTCCGACTTAAACTCTGTGCCACTTGACACACATATTTACAGAACCATATTTTCCTAATTACTCGCTAATTTTTTTCTCACTCTACTGAAGCACGACACGACCGACGGGAAAATAAATAAATAAATGTAACGTATCGATTTTAGGGAAAACAGAAGGGAATGAAAAGCTTGATGATGGCATTAGAGGAAATATTTTAATATATATTTTGTAAATATAAACGGTTTAGTGTACGCGGGAATGAGGAAACTCTGGCGACCGAGAGATAAATGAGATAAGTTTTGGGAAGAGCGCGTGGGTGACTGTGGGATCGAAGCTCCGTGGCTTTTGCTTCCGTACTTTGGTGGAAAAGTTTTTTTTTTCGGGAATAAAGGCAACGCGGAGAAATACGATTGGCGGCACGAGTTTTTGTCTTTTCCCTGCTCTCCTCGCTTTCCAGCTCTCCCGCTATCTTTGCGTTTTTGTCTCCCCGAGCGGGGAGGGACAGCTCCCCCGTTCTCCTAGAACTCTAGCTCCGCTTCCACTCCTTTCAAAACCCCGAGGCCGTCGACGCTTTAATTATCGGTTGTAAATCAACGAGAAAACGTACCGTATATATAGGCGCGCGGTATCCATGCGCCGATAAATCCTGTAAGGACGTGGAAAGCTTTTTGGGCCTTTAGCCGAGACCGCACGAGATCCGCGCTGTTAATAAATCCATCCTCAACGGGGAGATAATGAGTCTCGCGATAACCCGCTTTAACTACGGATTAAGTGCGTACAATCGTCCATTTTTTTTTTTGAGACTTCGCAAAGCTCATGCATCCAACCCTTGATTCGCTTCAAATTATTATATTTATTTGTTTATTTATCAAGATGAGTCATGCCAGCGACTCGAGACAAGTACATCTGCAGCGCAGCCGGGACTATTGTATTATCCCCAAACCAAGAAATTTTGACAGATTTTGACCATTCCAAATTTTCAATAATTAAGGTAGTTCTATCAAAAAATCGGTTTCTTAGGATTTTGTTAAAAATTTGCAAAAACCTTCTTTGATACAATGTGCAATTGTATATTTAATTTATAGAGATTTTACTACGTAGAACTCGAGATATTTATTGTCAAAAATCAGTATTTTTTGCAGTCTGCTATAAGAGCACATGTGTTAAATATTGTAATCTTCAACTCTAAAAATTTTGAATCCTGGGTAGTGGAACTTTTTGAAATTTTTCACAGCTCTTTATTGTACTTCAACGAAGTTTTCTTTTGTTTTTTAAATAATCCTAAGATTATGATTTTTTAATTTTCATATATACGTAACAAGTACAGGTGACCTAACGGTTTCTCATAAGACTCTAGCTTATGTCGAACATAGTTTGTCGGGATAATTTTTGCTTATTTTATTGATAATGCTACTTGAAATTTAGCCATTGAAAAACTGAATTAATATCCTATATCGTAAAAAAATAACAATTCATTTTCGTACTTTCCTTAATATCTTCTTAATAAATTTATGCTAAAAAATCATATGGTACACAAATATATTTTGATTTTACTGTACTATCAGAACTACTACAATCAATTAAATTGATTTTAGAGTTGGAGAAAATTCAGTAAAGACCAGAATTTTCAATTTTTTTCTCTTTCTAATAAAAAATAAGTTAACTACTTACGATTTGCGCATGCATCATTAAGAATTAGATGCCGAAGATTCGATTTAAAAAAATTTTTTATCATTTATTTTTCTTTTCGTAACTTCTACTGCACAAAGTTAGCTGTTATCTTAACCATCCAAAACATGAATGCAGGTACAGCAATTGACAGAACGTCAATTTTTTAAATTCATATATCATCGAAAAAGTAAGTCAAGTGGCCCCAGAAATAGTACTTTCGTATTGCGAAAAACTCGGCAAGTACCTTTACTGATTGCATAATTGTCGAGGAAAAATTAATGAAAAATTATTTTAAACAGCAACTTTCCAAGTATTTTAAAAACTTATTATCATAACAACAAAAATTTTCATTAACTCGACAAGTTGGGCAATACATTAGCTCTACTCTTTATTTCCGTTCTGATGAACATATTTCATCTTGAATCTGGTTACTTTCAAACAAAATTGACCATTTTGAAATAAAATTTATTCAAAAAAGGAACTCCTCTGCAGTTTTAAACAGCCAAATTCAAGATAAAATATGTTTATGAGTAGAGAAATAGAATAGAATAGTTTATTATTATCCTATTAGGGCACATGGTCTTTATAGATAGGAATATATTAGGTAAGAATAAAGAGTAGATCTAACGTTTACCGCCGACAAGTTGTCCCAAAGAATTTTTCTTCAATTTTTCCTCAACAATTACGCAATCTGTAAATATACTTGTCTCATATTTAACATGAGAGCTTCAATTATTAATATTTGACAACAAAAAATATCATCGCAATCTTGAAATTGGTATATTCCAACGCAATCCTTATTCAAAATAATTGCATTCCATCCCCGATGTGGAGTCCAATACGAGTCGACGTACAACGAGATACACGTTTTGTCGCTCAATTAGTGGATTACGCTTTCGTGCAAGACTAAGGAATCTGCACGTATCTCCATGAATGACGATAAACAGACGATATTCTCTGTTGAACTGGATTGTTGCACGGACCAATGAGTCCCTGAGTTTCAGATGCGCGATTGCACCCTCCTCACAGTCATACACAATCTTGGCAAGTTGTTATCCCCGAGTGTGAGAATAAGAGAGAGAGATATGGAGTAGAAACTCAGGGAGGGAGAAGGGATAATTCTCGTTTGTTCTCGTTGGCGCCTTCTGACAGAATGAATCCACTCGACGTTAACGGAGTGAACGATGAGAAGGAACTTACTCACATACGAAACGATAAGCAGCGCGAAGCGTGGAAAACTGGCATCATTGAGAGGACCGAGTTTCCTCGCACTTGCCTCGACAACACTTCATTAAAATAGGCGACAGCAACAACCGCTTGTTTACCCAAACTTAAGAGCTTTTTGAAGAAATTTCGTCCTTCGTGGAGCTCGAGTGGCCTCTCTTTCTTATATTCCCTTCGCCATCAACATGGACGGATCTATCTCCAAACTTTAAAATATTCAGGCTCTGGAGTAGGTGCTTGCATGTATTCTCATCATTTTTTTAATTGTAAAAAGACATTTATTTAGAAAAATTGGTACAATATTATATTAATCAAAATATTTTCCATCATTTTCTACAACTTTTACCCATCTTTCTTGCAACATGGCGATACCGTGTCGAAAGAACGATGTTGGTTTGGCAGCGATCCAAGCAATCGTCACTGATCAAAATTCATGCAAGCACCTATAAATTTAGAGAGTGCTCCTTATTATGATGGGTAAAAAACTTTTTTTTCTCTTCGGCCATAGATAATTTTATTTCTAGGCATGTCTATATAGAACCCTCACCAAATATTAGCTCTTTATATTAATGGGAACAACTCCCGGATCGCAATTTTCAATTTTTAATTAGTCTCATACGGAAAAATTTGTATCTTGCTGTACATCAAAAGATGCATAAAAACCGATTAACATTGTACTTTAGATACAAATATATCTTCTTAACCGTTCTTCTAATCGACGAAACGCAAAGAGACTATTTTTGAAGATCGGTAATTTCCTACAAAAAAATGCAAAAAATTTTATTATGCTTACTACTTAGTGATTTATGATGAAAAAGTAATGATTTTTTTTTAATTTTTAAAAATTTGACCTCGAATATCTTTAAAATGGTGAGAATAACGAAAAATTCATAAGAAAACATTTTTGTAGAGCGTTCAAGTTCCTATAAAAAATGTATTGCCTATTCTATTATACTTACTATTAAGTGAGTTTTTAAAATATGATGAGAAAATTTTTTTTTCCAAAATTCTTCAAACTTTGACCTGAATTATCTTTGAATTAGGGAGATTAACGAAAAATTCATAAGAGATCTTTTTTATAGCTCTTTCTTCCCCTAGGAATATGTATTTTAAATGACTGTACATTTAATATACAGCAATTAAAGTATACGAATTTTTCCGTATGAGACTAATTAAAAATTGAAAATTGCGATGCGGGAGTTATTCCCATCGATATAAAAAGCTACTATTTGGTGAGAGCTTTCTAGAGATGCCTAGAGACCAGATTTTCAATGACCGAAGAGAAAAAAAACTTCGTGTTTTTTGAACCACCCCAGTGCTTCTATACAGATTTTACGACCGCTTTCTCTCGCGCACGACTGTCAGATGAGAAAAAAATTGCGAACCGATAGGATCGTCCTCGTAAAAATAAATTTATGGAGTAATTTAGAGATTGGAACAATTAGATCGTAGCCCATGCGAAAAACATTTCTGCGAAGTGGGTCTTGTAAGAGAACGTTACGAAAAGAAGATAAAAAGTGAAGGTTACAAGTGAGCAGTATATTAGAAAAAACGATCGGGCTATAAGCTGCCGAAAAGTCGTTACCTCCTGCCTATATATAAAAATCTTTGCAAGAGCTAAAGTGGATCGAAAAGTTTGAAAATCGTTAAATCTCTGATGCCTGGCTATAACGTGTACTTGGAAAGCGAAGTCGTTCGAGAGGGAGGAAAAATAGGGGGATATCGGTAGAATGAACCGACACACGACTTTGCACCTTATTATTCGCAAGATTCGCAAAAACTTCAGGTGACTGAAGCTCCAAAGTGGTCTGTCAGACGATCGTGAAACAAAGAGTGCAGAGGCCATATCCTGCTGCGCAGCATATAGTCGAAAGGCCTCGATGTAATATAAGACTCGACATAAATCGGATAATCCGAAAGTGCTTTTCAAAAGTTTCGTTATTCTTGGCTTCAACCATACATCGATGATTCACGTTTCTTGTTCTTTGCGCCGAAGGACACGCTTCGAGGATAATGGCAAGAGCTAACCCAGCTAAAGGGATTTTTCGAGGATTCTTTCTCAACTGCTGAAGCTCCTTTCACGATCTTGTCTTTCAATATATCGTTTCCAGGTTTTCCTTCAAAACCTCTCGCTAACTTTTTCGTCACGATTCCGGAGATTCAAATCCTTCTTCTACCCAAAATCTGACTCGAGCTAAGATCCAAAATGTGCAAAGTTTATTTCTCGATGAAAACGCGAGGAGACACGCTGCAAAATCTTTGAGGGAAAATGAAGTGTCGTGGCAGCTAGCACCCCAGACTGCTCGGATGGGAAACGAAGTATATACAGTTCGGGGCTTTGACCGATCCCAATACGGCCAGTACCATTCCGTCCTTCATAGTTGCTAAACTTGTATTCCGCATGCAAACGAGGGATCCTCGTTGCTGGGGAGAAAGCTCCGGATAGATACGCCCAGATATATCCCGTTTGAAAGGAAGAACACGCAAGATCCCTTCCTCACGGACGAAATTTGCGTAGCGAGTATTCAAAATCATACGCCCGGTTTCTCTTCCTTTCTTGATTAAAGAACACTTCCTGCTCCGCTCCATTTTAACAAACTTTTTATAATTTAGAACTTTTGAAACCTCGGTCCCTTTGTCGCGTATATTACCCAAAATTTATTTCGTTCCACAAGCCAAACTTTGAGCCCTCGAACTTTTTATAACAAAATATATCTTATTTCTATTATTTTATTTTTTTAAATACGAATTATCTTAAGGCAGTTTGATAACAAAAAAACTGTTTATTTAAGAAAATTTTGGAAAAATTGTATGTTTTGTAGAAAAAGAAAACAAATCGAATGAAAAAAGGGTTGATAATAATTCTACCATTTAGTTTCTAAGATATTTAGAGTTAAAATTAGCGACTTCTCCATCGAAACGTTACAATAAAATTATCTGTAAAAATAAGAACATTATGAAAAAATAAAAAATACTTGAGTACTATACCTCAGTACTAGCATGATAAACTATCCAGTTTTTGAAAAAAAAAACATCATTGTTGTAGAAATTTTCCATTTTTTCCATCTTGGAAAAAATTG
Source organism: Cremastinae sp. A BG-2022a (assembly GCA_030522545.1). Lineage (NCBI taxonomy): Eukaryota > Metazoa > Arthropoda > Insecta > Hymenoptera > Ichneumonidae > Cremastinae sp. A BG-2022a. The sequence goes on along the minus strand of JAPYYW010000369.1, from coordinate 24,027 downwards.
AACACACTCTCGAAGTTCAAAACAAGTGAAGAAAATTCAATAAAAATAGCATAATTATGTTTCTTCTCTGATAAAAGATTATTATTTTTTAAAATTCGCAATGTTCTACCATTTTATCGACACCACTTTTTCGTTAAGGGAAGCGAGACCCCTTTTTTAAACGACACTTAGCTATCAAGCTACCTTACTTGTATTTTAATTTGCGGAACGTTTCAATTTGCAATGAGAGTATATAGAATGTTCTAAATTCTAGAGAATGAAGACTTTCTGCTATTTTCCCATTTGGTATCACCTAGAAGATTTCGTAAGACGTACAAATTTCCAGAATTGAGAACAACGTGTCTGACAGTGGTATTCGTAAGCTGCGAATCGTCGAATCCTCGAGTCTCATTATTTAGCTTGGACTGAAGTCCATTCAATGTACAATGAGATTGTCGACCGAAGGGGCATTATTTGTACGTGCCTTGTGGCTCGATTCGAACGAAGGTGCATCAGTAAAGAGAGTCGAGAATATTGGATGGAAGGCGTGTTTACATGTTGGAATAATGAAGGGACGATCGCGGTATTTCGTGTATCATCGCATCCAGTTGGGTCTGGCAGCGAGGCAAACCGAGCTGAATGGCGTTGGCTGAATTTTCGATAGCTTCGCAGTGGGCCCTCGCCGGCGACGCAGCTAAGTCAAACGTGGCTTTCGGTATCTCCGCCATACATGTGTATCTTTAATGATTGGTGTGCGGATCTGCTAATCCGATGAAACAATGCCCGATCTCTCGAATCTATGCAAATACAATTACCCGGAGGACGCGTCGGGCGAGCCCGTTTTCTCAATGTGTGCTCGGTGTGTCCGAGCCGATGAGGAAGCAATGCGCCACGGCAGTGCTTCTCGGCGCCAAAATAGCACACGAAACAGTCTGTTTCGAGAAAGCCCTTTGCGGCTTGCTCGCGCGCGAACACGCGCGATCCGAATTCCCGTCGTTATGTACGAGCGGAAACTGCAGGATCGAAACAGCGATCTGTGAGATCGCTGATATTGCCGTTCTTATCGGCTCGTTCCTCAGAGTATCTGAAAACGAGGTACAGGGATGATCCTCCTAACCCCCGGGACTATGTTAATGCCCTGCTGAGGGAGACTCAATCCCCTTCCGGGATTAATGGTCGAGCTTTTCTCCTCTTTTTTTTCCTATTTCTTTCTTTCTTTTTTTCACGTGCATCGACGCACGTCTTATTCTCGTGAAGAGAATCGATCAACGATCTTCTCTCTAACGTATTCTTTTCGTGACTCTCCATACCAATAAGCAGCGGAAGATCCTTCCAGGCGTAAAAAAACTCCAGATCGTGATGATAATGATGAGATTCGAGTTGTATATGAATCGGGCCGAAAAATCAAAGGATCATTCAACGATTCTGAAAGCCTGATCAGAATCGTTCATTCGTACTCTCAAAGTATTGGAGGTGGAATATTTATAGACATTGCTCAAACAAGAATAATGGAGATGCATTAACATAGAAAATACACTCATTAAATAACATTAGGGAAAAGTTTATATTTTACAGCTGAAATTCGAGATACATTGATACACAATTTTAGAAAAATCTTTGCTTGCTAGCTTCTTCTGAGCTTCCCTTTTAAAACACCGACAATTGAAAATTCTGCTTCCCTATCCTTCCTAATTTTAAAATACACTGAGAGAAAAGTATGGTAAATATAATTACTAAATTAATTATTAATTATACAAAAGTGACAACTATACCTATTATTATTATTGAACTAATTACATTTTATTTAGATCCCATATCTTGAATATATAACCTTAAGCTGTAACAATATACTTAATTGTAATATAATTAGCATAGTTGTCACTTTATGGTAAAATTTACTATCGTGATTTCTTTCAATATATAATAATGTTATACAACTCTATCTAAATTTTTTTTGCTATTAAATTAAGAATGATGCAGCGAACAGAGGTTTTTTACGCACGAACACATATCAGACTGAAAGCTTTTCTCCCATCATTTGTCCGCGTTATAACGAAACGCACATATAGCGCTAACATAGCTAAAAGGGTTCGTTAGTGAACTGGATCCTTGGTTCTAATCCACTTAACGTACGTTATGTAATAATACAAGGTGGCGTTACGAATGTACGAAGGATAAGTGTGGTACAGGTGGAAAGATGAAACGACGATTCGAGTGTCAGCTTCTGTGGAATTCTCTCACATTTTGTTTCGATGTACCGAGCATTTTCATATACGTGTACAAGATTTTTTACAAACAGATACTGTGTTGTATTCACAATCACCCAAAAATTTAAAGTATAATAAAATAATGAAAGGTAATAATAATAAATAATAAAAGGTAGGAGAGATCGGATTATGAGAGTATTATGAAAGAGTCTGTATGAATAATTCCATCTCAATTCAACGACGATTTGACGATGACTCCTTCGATTTTTCCAAAGTTTCGTAAATTTTTTAAAATATTTATATAGCTTCTACAATAATTAAGATATCGTAACTTAATAGGAGGTTTTTTTGTTTTTTAATGCACTTTTTGAAAAAAAATTGAAACTTGAGAAAAATATTTTGTTAGTGTTTTTATGGCCATATTGAGCTCAAAAATTGGATTTTCTTTCAATGAGACCCCTTCGATTTTTTCAAAAAAAATTTATAAAATTGTACGTAAAAAAAAAATTAAATTTTTGTGCGTATACTGAGAAGGGATTCAAATAACTTCGTGTTAAAAAATATTCATTCCTTTTTTTGTTCTTTTTTCGCTCTGCAACTGTAAAAATGTTTTTTCGATATGAAGTTATTTGAATCCCTTATTCAATATGGACTAAAAATGTTATTTTTCTATGTAGAATATTATGAATTTGTTTAAAAAAATCAAAGTAATCCCATTGAAAAAAAAATCCAATTTTTGAGCATAAAACAGCCATAAAGACACTAACAAAATTTTCAATTTTTTTTTAAGTGCATTAAAAAACAAAAAAGACCTCCTAGAGAGTTACGATATCTTAACTATTGTAGAAGCTATGAATATTTTACGAATTTTACGAAACTTCGATACGAGTTGAGAGAGTGGTCTAAAAAATGACGCAGATACTTTAATTTTCGTCTACAATACTTATTTAAAAAAAAAATTTTTAATCGAAGGGGTCATCGTAAAATCGTCGTCGAACTGAGATGGAATTGCTCGTATAGATTCGAAAGCAGGTAATACCTCTCTGTGAAGTAGTGTGCTGATTAGTGCCGAGACGGAGACGCTTTCCTCGCTAAAGGTTTGTCTCGGTTGTATAAGAAGGTACGCGTGGTTCATATTCGAGGGCACTTAAAAGCGAACCAACACAACCGGATATTGAGTAGAAGGGTTACATTATTGTTCATGTACGCTCGTTTAAGCTGGTCCACGTATCGTCCAAGTACACACAAATGGAAGCAAATGCGCATATAGTTGTATAAGGCCATGAACATTCAAAGGGGATAGAGCGGGCAATGTTTGCCGAATTCGTAACACGCAATTCGCTGCATCTGCTCCGGGTCGCCGTATACTTGTTCAACTTTCAGTTAGATTCGCTAACAGCGGAATTCTCGCTACGATTCTCCTCAACTTTAAAAAGGTGTGGGGGGTGTGGAAGCTCGCGCGCAGGAACGACAAATGTCTCTTCTCGCTGCCTCCTCCGAGTTCACGAATATTCGTATTGGTGCGAGACGAAATCTCTAAATAGGGAAGCTCCCAAACTCGGATAATGCGCGCGATCTCGCGTCGCCAAGTATGAGAAATAACTCGGGGAGACTCGAGCGAGCGCACCAGGTAAGTGTGCGGAGACTCGACGTTGAGAACTTGTTCCTGGCTTAGGGACAAACGGTCCCAAGTGTGTGTACGTGTACGCCGCCGGGTGTGTCAGGTCATTAAGCGTTTTGCCGGGTCGTGCGATAATTCGCGCCAGCAAAAACCCAATGCCCTGACCTGCCAGAGGTAAATGGGGTTACGACCTCCAGCAGTCGACGAGCAACGCATCATCGCTGAATCCCCAAACATATTATAACTCTTCATCACACCGCTTTCTTCCCAACACCGCAGCATTGCTTCCGAATATACGTCGCGAATTATGAAATTATTTTGTATCCGGCGCAATAGAACCTCGGAGTGTTAAAAGGTGTCCTCTCGACGGTATTTCTCTTCAAGGTTGCCTCTTAAAAAGGAACATCGGTAGATTTTGTTGACGATTTGCATAAACTTTGAAATTATGTGCACGTGTTTATATTACATTTGAGAATAAGGTATCATTTTGCGGAAGCTTCTCGACTTCCGAATGATGTCGAAGCCTCCTTAAGGTAGTTTTATAGTTTTATCGTTTTGTTATAGGAATTCGTTGAAAATTTGCACAAACCTTCTTTGATGTGGCATGAATGCGTGTATCAAATTTTAAGAGATTTCACGACGTAGAAATTGAGATTTTTTTTTTTAAATATCAAATTTTGACACTCTCTTATAAGAGCACGTGTTAAGTATTGCGATTTTGAATTCTAAATATTTCCAATTCTAAATGGTTAATATTTTTAAAATTTAGCATAGCCCTTTATTGTACTTCAAAGGAGTTTCCTTTAGTTTTTAAAAAAATTAATAAGATTTTTTTATTCATGATTTTTATATATACGTAGCAAGTACAGTTCACCTTGGATGAATTTTGAGTACGTTGTTTTTGAACCAATTTGCAACAACTTTTCTTCATAAACTTAAGCTCAAAAATCACATGGTATGGAGATCAATTGAGATAAAAACTTTTGATTTTTACCTTAATTATTACTTCTCAACACACTACTTTTGTTAATTTTTGCTAAATACTTTCTAAAACTTTATAATCAATACTATAATTAATACTAAATTAGTTCTTGGAATTCATTTTCATATTTTATATGACTAATTTGAAGAGAATTCAAAATTTCAACAGATGTGCCTTTGAATCTAGATGATAAAAATTGTTATTATTTTCTCAATTGTTCAAAATATATGCTGTAATTCTATAGTCTTTGAAAAAATTATGAGAACCAAATTAGATTTATCACCACAGGTGTTACATTTTTATATGTGCCTCGTTGCATAATAGCAAACGCACACACTACGTTGAATTAGCAATCTTCCATTTTAGAGATTTGTATCTTTTTAAAAACTAACCCCGATGTCTGTAACCATTTTAATATAATTTAAAGCAAATGTGTAGTTTCTCAAAGTTAACAAGACACCAATATCTTATCTCATTGAATTATCACATTATTATGAGAGCTCTTTCACCATATTCCTATTTATCCAAGTTTTTCGAGTAACAATTTGAAAAAAAAATCTCAATACATCTTTTCAGATTTTATATTATTAGTGCATATATATTAGGACGATCGAACAGGTGGGTTGTTCATGTAGAGGAGGTTTCTCAAAGCTTTGTAAAGAATAATAATTTTAGTGTAGCAATGAGTATATATAGGATTGACTGCTCGGAAGGCGGCGCCGTTCCAAATAAGCTGGTATAGGATCTTGGACATTTGCATAATACTCAAGAGCAGAGAGGAAAGTTTGTAAAGTAAGCGTCGGAGGGTCGATGAGACGATTGAAATAAGTTTGAGCGCCGGTAAAAGAGTAGGGGTGAGAACGGCGGGGCGCGTAGTCGTAGAGTCCGTTCTTGGAAAAGGTGTGGATAGATTCGAAAGGGGAAACGACGTCAAGGAAGCAGGTTTGTGCTTTGTTCAAAGCACAATGTGTCTCGGCCGGAGCACAAACGGCGCGAAAAAGAGTGAAGAAAGTGGAAGATAAGACGCCCGATGCTGTAACCGTTGGAGAGACTGCTCTTCATATTCAAGATGGGAGATAAAAGCGTGAAGCGAAGTATAATTATGATTCTGTCGGCTCGCTCTGAGCCTCTTTGAGCAAAGAGAGAGAGAGAGAGGAAAAAGTCAAAGCAAAACTCCCCCGCGAAAATTCCTCTTCCTCCTTCATCCGAGCTTTCCTTTTTTTACAACAGAAATAAGATTGAAAAAGTTATTTCCCTTATTTGGTTTCTGTATCCAGACGATCCTGTATATCTCACTGTCCAGTTTTTTTTCTTGTCTGCATGACTATGTATAAAAATGATTGGAAAAAATCGAAGCTTTACCTAACATTTTCTCATACATATATTGATATTGAGACAGAAATAGATTTTCCCAATAAAATCCTTCGTTCGAAAGAAAATCTTTTCTTTCACCCGACGCGGCCTGGGTCAGTGGCTGACGGGGCTCTAATGTATCAACAGTTAATCTTTCGGGCGCCAGTTAGTTAAGAGAGCTAACAATTAATAATTTAACAATAACTAATCCAATAATGAAACTCTCTCAATCAGAAGAAAAGGTATGGGGGGGGGGGGTAAAGTTGGAGACCCAATGAAACGAAAATACAAGATACGGTTTTGTCTCGGAAGCGGAAAATAACTACAGCGGTACTTACTTGATATCCTTGCTTTAAGGTCGTTCTATCGGTACAGTCAAATCAAAAGGTTTTATTTCAATTTATCTCCTTACCAAATAATTTTTGAGATTAAGTTTATTAAGAAAAGTTGTTGCAAATTATTTCAAGAACAACATATTCAAAATTCAAGGTCATCGAAGGTCACCTGTGTTTGATATATACATATGAAAATTACGAAAAAAAAAATCTTACCAATTTTTTCAAAAACTAAGGAAAGCTTCTTTGGAGTATAATAAAGAGCTATGCTAAATTTTAAGAAGGTTTACCATCTAGATTTCAAGATATTTAGGATTGAAAATCGTAATATTCAACACGGGCTCTTATGGGAGAGCACTGAAAATTGGCATTTTTAACAATAAATATTTCGATTTGTACGTGGTGAATCCTCTTCGAATTTGATACGCATACGTATACTATAACAAAGAAGGTTTGTGCAAATTTGCAATGAATTCTTAAGAAAATGATAAAACGATAGAACTACCTTAATTCACAATTATCAATATTCGACAATACAATCCAAAATCTTTAACAATTTCTATCTATTTCTCTTCTCGAGGGCTGACTTGCCTTGTAAAATTGCCCAGTTCGACGGCCTAAGGTCAAGATTATTTTGACAAATCAGCTCTTCGAATTCGTCACAAATATCGCGATTTGACTATTCAAAGTCATGGCCATACGAACGGTCCAATCGGAACGCTTTCCCTAACAATCGTATATATTCGATTTTCGTCGAGACAACGCTGCTCGCAACAGCGCGAAAAATAAATTTAAATTACTCGCGCAAGCGCTCGAGGAGTATTTCAAGTGTCGACGTCGAGGAATTCTCGCGTCCTGTCACAATATATAAAATGATTTCTCTATCGAATTTCTGCTAAGAAGCCAAAAAGAAAGACAATAATGTACAATAAGTATCTCGCTTTCGCTGGAAAGGAGAAATAAGGAGGAGGAGGAGGAGGAGGAGGAGGAGAGCGATTGAGCTCTCGTTCTCTCCTCTTGTCTCGACTTCCTCGTCGATGCGCGCGGATATAAAATCAAAGCCGAATTTCGTTCGCTCGGCTGGGTGGAACTCTCGTTTTTGTCGTGACAACGACTCTCGCGTGGAGCGGGGCAACAACGAGGAGAGAAAGAAAACGGGAGAAGTATGTCGTAGTCGATGAGTCGGGAGACCTGTATAATACCGGAGAGAGGAAATAAAGTTTTATCGCGCCGAGCTTTAAAAGCGAAAGGATCGATTCCCGTTTTTGCGATAAGAGGGAAAATGAAGAGAAGAAACGGAAAACGAGAAGGGAAAAAAAAGTAAAGGAGGAGCGCGAGAGCAATGGAGAAAGTGTTACACGGAAGAGGCTGGTTTTTGGGCGTGTCCTGCCCCAAGGAGTTGAGCCTCAATCCGTCTTTCCCATCGAGAAACGAATGTGAGTGGACGCGCCACTAAACATTCTTCCAACGCTTTCTTTTATTTTCACCTTTTTTTCTTGCCAAAGTGCATATTCCTTTTACTATACACGAAGATAATTGTATGTATGAAAAAATACAGTACTTTTGAGTATTTAGGTATTTCTGACCTTAAATAACCTTATAATCAGAGTATGTTGTTCTTTAATAAATTTACAACAACTTTCCTTAATAAACTTATACTCGCAAATGACTTTGAACGTCAGAAAAACATCATGAAAAATCGAAGAATTTTTTGAATTTAATTGTCACAGATCAATTACCTTAAACGAAAAATTACTATTTTTGTACTGTGGTAATAGTTTGAAAAAAAAAATTGAAGATTTTTCGTCTAAAACATAGTAATTATAATTATGCAATGATCAAAGTTGCTATGCTTTGTATTAAAAATATAATAAAAATTTCTTAACTGTTAGCATAGTACTATTGAATATATACAAGTAATTTTCTCTATAAAGTTTTCTCCCCGTGTAATATATATAATCTTCCGTATAAAATTCTGTCCATACAGTTTTACGTTTTCAGCGAGGAATTATAAAAATAAAAAATATATGTTCGTGTACACAAATATATAGAAAGAAAATTAAACCTTCCATGTCTATCATTTATTGTTTAAAAAATTAATATATAATACGTAATTGAAAACCAAATTTCGTTGATTCAACAAAATTTTTGTTTCGATACATTCAACAATTTTTTTCGCAAATTGAACTAAATTTTTTATCGATTTGACTGAAGTTTAATTATTTGAAATAAATATAAGTGTTGTTCTAAGAATAATTTTCAACTAAATATTTTCCAACTATAAATCCGTTTTCAGTGTACCCACATTATATTAAACTTAACGTATATTATTACTGCATATAATGTACTAAAATTCTTTTAATTATCTCGTTGAAAGTTTGTAAAAAAAAGGGAAAAAGTTGGCAGTCGGGGAAGAGGGAGGCAGAAAAAATCTGGAAATATCGATAGTATACTTTCGTGACCCAAAGGTGCGTGACGCTGGCTCGGCTCGCGACCAGACCGTCAGGAATTCGTACAGGCTTTTTCAATTAAAATTCCCTGAGGCCCACATTTTAATCTCAACGGGCGTGTTTTGTATATATAGCCCGATCTGCCCGACGTTCGTCCACGCTCTTCCCCGATACTCAGCCCGCGAATTTTCCAACTCACCTCAACGACCGTCCACCTGCAATCTCTGTCAGCCTCCTCCCTTTCTCGCTTACTCAGCAACCTTTGTGCCCTTCGTTCTCTGCTTTCATCTCAAAGTATTCTTTTTCCATTCCTCTATCTTCCGACCCTCGCAGCGATGCACCCTCTCTTCCGCAGAACGACAAATTTCTTTTTTCTTCACTCTTATTCCTTTTTTTCAGCAACTCGATCACAGCTCTGAAACAATAAACGACCTTTGATCGATTCGATCGCGGCTGAGGAATGAAACATTTTTCGATCGTGCTTTTTTGCTTTTTCATTCCCTGCTCCGAACGATACTAATCTTTCCCTTTTATTCCACGAACAGTGCCCCGAAAAAAAACGTTAAACGAGAAATTTTTGAAAGAATGTATATCGAGCGCAGGCTAGCGAATGAGGCCAGTGTGCTTTGTGCTTTTTTTCAATCCAAACGGAGCATTAGTTCTTCTCGATGACATTTTGTCATTAAAACTGACCTCGATTGCTTCTTTGAAAATGAGGGGTCGAATAAGGTCAAAAAGTAATATTTTTGTCAGAATGGTCATCTTTGGTACAGAATGCAAAATCGTCGAATATTTCGATGACTCTTATTTTAGATCACTCAACTGTTAGTTCTTCTCGATGGCATTTTGTCATTAAAGCTGACCTCGATTGCTTCTTCGGAAAATGAGGGGTCGGATAAGATCAAAAAGTGCATCTTTGGTACCAAATGCAAAATCGTCGAATATTTCGATGACTCTTATTTCAGATCACTCGACCCTGTTCCTAATGGATTGGTGATCTGAATGCTACACTCTCGACTGAATGCAACGTATTCATGATCGTACAATACGATCAGATTTCTCTTGTCGCAAATTTGGTCGATTTCTCTCTCTCTCTCTCTCCTCTCTTATCACTCTTCGGTCCAAATATTTTCTTCTGCTCGTCATTTCGCTCAAATACGAGTTTATACTTATCATGGTTGTCGCACCGGTATAATTACCCATTTGCTATGATCAAAACCCTCGACACAGTTTTGACATAGATACGCGACCTGTTTAAAGGACAAACAGAAATGAATTCTGCACTGTCATCAGTTTCTTGCCTGTGGATATATTTTTTCATATTTCACACATTTTATCTAAAGTTTGTTAATTAATTTTTGTAATAAAAAAAATACAACCGTATTTTATAGAACAACTTTTAGGACAACAAATTTTTGTTATAATAGACGTCAATTTTTCATCACTATTACTGTTTTAAAAATTGTTCATTGCTGCTAATGATATCGTCATTAATGAAGCAATATAATACATATATTGACGAAAAAAAGATGATTTCACACAGCATCATTCCATTTCTGGTTTCTTTTTTTCATTTATGATTACAGTTCTCTTCATCAAAATTTATTCATTCTTGATTAAAGAATAAGCTTCATTAAACTTCAAAGTATCATTGAAAATATATCTTCGCTTTTTTCGTATAAATAGTGATTATTCCGAAAAGTATTCTATAAAAATCAGCAATATAAACACTGAAAATAGCGAAAAGTATATTTTTTGCTGAGGGGTAACTGATGACTGATAAAATCTTCTCTCGAACCGTGTTATATTTGCGCTGAGGAAATATTTTTTAAAAAAAGGTGATGCTTGGACGTGTCGGAGATTTTGTGTATTTTGACGAGTTCGAATTCGTCAGTGCCGGATGTCTCCACTCGTTTCGTCCGAATAGAAGATTCACGGCCCGGAACCAGCTGTTATTCCTCTATTCTCCCCTTCCTCTCTTCCTCTCTCTCTCTCTCTCTCTCTCTCTCGCTTTGGTTGATATTCGATTCTTTCTTCGCGTTTTTCCGAGTGGCAAATACACAATGTGCTATTCTTGTACTTTTTAGTGTCTCTCGATATGCGATCGCTTATCATAAATCAAAAATTATTTTTTCTCCCATATTCAAACAAAGGATCGATTTTATGACATAAAAATTGTTGGAAAGTGTGTGCAATTTTTGAATGATTTACTGGTCAATGAAATTTCAATTTCACCGAAGTTTTTTTAGCAAAAACAAATTGAAAAAATCCATCCCTCTTTCTCTCTCTTATTTTCGTTGCAAATTTTTTCTTCTCAGAAGCTATAAATATCTAAATTTTATTGCGTACATCGAGACCTATTAGTCAGAACTGCAAAAACAAAAAAGAAAATTTGATACATCTGGCTACGAGCAGCGAGTGCACATTCGTTCGTATGAGCGAACTCGCGAGACGCGTTATACATATAAATCTTTGAATCGCTACATGGTGAGAGACGAGAAACGAGAATCCTATACTTTGTCCACTGACTGGTTCACCGCGCCAATTTCGTGACCTCTTCCACACATTACTTTTTTTATTAAATTTACTGATATTCAGTATAAAAAAAGAATATTTTCGTTTTAGAAAATAGAAAAATAAAAATAATAATTTCGTAAATAGAAAAATAATAATTGCTCCAAAAACGAGAATAAATTGATCTGGGTAAAAGATTAATTTATCATGAAATTAATAATTAAATATAAATTATTTACCAACAATAAACGTGTGTACATGTACACGATACACACAATATACGTGCGTTGAGAACAGATTTAGTTGAAAAATATTTAGTTGAAAATATTTCGTCGAAACAATACTTGTTTATTTGAAATAATTAAACTTCAGTTAAATCAGCCAAGAATTTAGTTCAATTTGCAAAATAATATCGTTGAACGTATTGAAACAAATATTGTATCGAATCATCAACTAAATTTCGTTTTCAATGTGTGTATAGATAAATGCATAAAAAATATAAATTATACATTGAGAAAAATAAAACCTGTGGGAGACGTAAAAAGTGTTTAACCATTTTATTTAAATTGACAAGGTTTGAAATAAATTGGGAGTAAAAGCGTGAAATTTCGGCGCAAAGTTGAGGTAATAAAAGCGCATCTGTCTGATTTGATAGTTTTTGGGGGTAAGCGGTGCACGAGCGACAAGAGCAAAGCTCTGGTGGCGCTTGCGCGAGTCGGTTGGATCGTGTGCCGGTCGGCCCTTCAGTCACCGCGGGGTCCTCAGTAGCACGGCGTGCGCCGTCTAACTCGCACGTACATTCGAAAAAAGATACATCATCTTTAAACAAACGTCAGATCCCCCCGTGGTGCCTCTGTATAGACTCCGGCCCTCGCATGAAAAAAAAAAAAAATTGGAAAAAAAATGCTCAAAAATCGACCGAATACGACTGAACTTGACTCCTGCATTTCCGGGTAAAACGGAATTTAATTGAACAAACAAAAGTGATCCAGCCATGCCGGAAAAATTATTTGGCAACGTTGTCAAGAAGAAAGCGAAGTGTGTACTCAACAATTGAAACTTCGTACTGACTTATAGCAAATTTGATCTGTTTTGTGGACTGAAAGCTCGAAACTGTCGCGACGAGAGAAACTCTTCGACAGAGTGCAAAAAATCGTCTCTATCTCTATTTTTTTCTCTCTCGGAATGGAGGAGGGCGTGTGAGGAAAAAAAAACTATGAGAACAATAAAGTTACGCGAAAAGTGAAACGAGTGAAAAGTTGGGAGGTTAAAGTACTCTGTCAGAATAAAAGCTGAAGAAACACGCTCGGACGATGAGAAATGTAGCTCTTCGTCAGAAATGATTGGCCCATTTCCGTTTACGAAAAAATGAAACGATTATGACTCAAAGTAGTGTTGCAACAAATTCGTTCGCTTATTAATTTATTTTCACTGGTAAATGCTAATTATTAATCCGTGACTTGAACAATTATCAAAGTTGTAAAAAAATAACATACGAGAAAAATTGAGATGCATATATGATTTGAACTGAAAAAAAGTGTATAAAATAAAACGCATTTAAAGAAGAGATCGAAAAAGTACTGTATAAGAGGAAAAAAATGAAATAAAAATAAAAAGGGTGAAGGATGTAAATTTATCGAGCGGTAATGGAAAACGTGCGAGTGAAGAAATTGATGCAATTTCGTTCATTCTACGGTAGTCCGCTCTTGTAATACATAAAATGTGAAATTGTCGCAGGTCTACAAGATCGAGCATTGACGCTTTACGACCATCGAGTGTCAATTACCAAATCGTTGTCACACCGGAATAATAAGCGACCATATTTGATTATAGATTCAAAGTTTGGGAATGTTCGATCGTGCAATATTTTTCACCAAATATATTCTTCCCATTTTACAAAAAATTTTTTACTCGGGTTGAAAGATGATTTGAGAAAAAGTTGCAATATTAAAAATTCATACGAATTTTATTTAAAAAAACGTGTGCGATTGTTAATTAAAGTGTTATCGCTTTGCGTGCCGCTGGATCACCAGCTCTGGAAATATTTTCTATTCGGGCTGACAGCACCAGTTAAAGTTGAGAGAGCAAAGAGGCAAATTGTTAAATGTTTCTCGTTGGAAGCTGACTTGACGTTGTTCTTATCCTAACAGTGGCCTCTACTTCGGCGCAGGCAATAAATATTTCCGGGTAATTAGCGCTTGGCACGCTTCGCTTTTTTTTTCCTCTTCCGAATACGCCAAGTTCGTGAATCCTAATAACGAGACACGATCGCGCGTACAGATTGCAAAACGGAGAATAACCCTAATTTTGTGTGAGACTAAGATAAAATAAGTGTATCTCGTAAAATAAATAAAAAAGATCTAAGAGTGAGAAGAAAGAAGACATATGTAGGGGGTGTAAAAGTTCGTAAACGAGTAATCATCGAATCATTCCTTTGCAAACGTTTTAAATGAGCTCGAAATAATAAACGAATCGTCATGGCGAGTGGACAAGAGGGCAAAGAATCACCCAGGTAAAGAGAACATTTTTAATAAATATTAATTATTTACAATAATTCGAAACTTGTTGCTTCGTTGAATTACATTTTATGTTAAAAAGGTTGTAAATGATATTTACGTTAAAGAGGGTGTAAATGATTTTCCAATGTCTGTACATAAATGCCTGGCAACTGGATTAATTACTATTTCAATGGCATTATTGATCGTTGAAATTGCGATTGTAATTCAAACACGGAAAAAGAAGGGGAGCGAGTCTAAGCTGATATGGTATTTTGATCGTTCCGCGTACGAGCTGGCAACGACTCTTTTGATTCCCGGATTATTTGTGCTGCTTTACCGCGAGACAAATTAAAATTGAAATCGCAATGTTTCCGATGATAAAGCGACGCACGTACTGGACTGATTTTGGCACACATTGGCCCAGCAGCAGTCTGCGTATTAATTCAAATTTTGGTCCATGTCGGTCGTTCACGTACCTGCATCCGTAATCGTACACTCGCGCGGATGTACGCGAGTTTAAAAAAATGTCCGCACTTTAATTTGCCTCCGTGTACATCGGGATCGCCATTGTATATAAACGACAAAATTTTGTTCACCAAATTACAAGCGAGAGTTGCATTGTAACCCGAGCAACATGGATCGCACAATGGCCGAATAAAATCGGACTAATTTTCACCCGTCGGTCGCCAAAATGACCACGATGTAGCGACGCGTATGTTTTGCCCGCAGCATATGCATATACATCTCTTCTATTTTTTTCCTTGTGTTTTTTATATTTTCCAAATTTTCAGATTATTTTCAGCTTTTTCACGGAAGAGAGCACAGAAATAGCGAAAATAATGAGTGAAACTCATCCCACTCAAGAAATTATACAAAAGTAATTATACAAATGAAATTATGGTTATTTGGAGAAAAGCTTAAATTAATTCATATAGAGACCAATTCTTAAACGAGACAGAAAGTAATAACTTTATTTTGTCGTATATCGGATACTCGAAGATTGAAGATGCTTCATCATCTCTGATTTTATAAACGTCGGATTTTCGTCGAAATCCCTGAAAATGGAATCTACTGCAGAAAAGATTATTCCGATGCAGCAAATATTTCAATTTGAAACTTAATGCATCGATTCAACAATCGCGTTTCTGGCATCGATTTCCTTTTTCTTTCGCAATTTCTCTATTTCGATATCACATATCCTGAATTCTTCCAATTCAATTTCGTCAGTTTAATAATGTTGAAATTTCGCTGTACTCGTACACTCTATACAATTTGATTATAATCTTTCTCATTTATTGTCCATATCCATTTTTTTAGATTGTTTAATATGAATTCTAGGATTGCGCTGCAAATAATTACCATTTTTGTTATTATCTATAGGAAATTTCCGATCAAATAGACTTTTAAAATTCGAAAAAAAAATTTCTAAAAATATTGTGAGGTTTCTATGAGGGTTACCACTGGGTCTCTTAAACACGTGAAAACTACAATTTGCAATATTTTTTCTTTCCCTTGATTAAAACAACTTCATCAAGGGTAATTTTTAAAGATTTTAGCAAAACTAAGCGAATGGCGCAAGAATCAGGTTAATATACCAATAATTTAAAAAATTACGCCGCCTTGAAAATTTTTGAAAAAATGGAATGGAAAGGAAAGTACCTTCAAAAATTTGCAAAAATTTTTTTCTCGATTTTAAAACCCTATTCGATCGGAAATTTCTTGTTGATAACGAAAATGCAACTTATTCGGGACACAAACTGAGAATTCATATTGAAAAATTCAAAAAACTGATCCAAAATCCATATTTTGGATTGTTCAATATGAACAATAGCGGTAATGGAATATTCTCTGTTGTCAATCTTGTGGTACGGATGACTGATTGACCGAATGATCTGGAATGATTGAGACCAATCGATTTGACAGTTGTTGTCATTTGTTCTCTATATTTTTGTTTACATTTCGATTCGAATAATTTCTATGTATTTGGATATCATTCTAGATTAATTTCTTGGTTATTTATTTAAATTTAAACTAGAATTCAGACATGAAATCGTCACGTCTCTGAGAAAAAAATTTTTTTTTGATCGAAAATTAACCAAAAAAATTCCAACTCTTTTTAATATTTCATTTTCATGCTTTCCCGGACGAGTTATGTGGGTTCGTGACGTCAGGAAGTTCACTTTTGAACGCATGCATGTTTCGGTATCTCGGTAACGCGCGTACGATTGCACCTGCACAAACTCATAAATATTTGCATATGCACACAGAATATAGATTCTGATTCAGAATGAAAGAGAGAGAGGGAGAGAGAGAGAAGAGGGGAATGTTCAAGTGCCCGAGGGCCCTTTGTCATTTTCGTGTCCCACACGCGAGAGAATTCAACGACGATGGTCGAGGCTTTATCGCGAGCTTTTTTGCTCTCGCTTTACGAAAAATCAGCCCCCGGCAATGGGAAATACATACCGAACGAGGCCCGAGACTTCAACAACCGTTGTCCTTATTATTTTTTTCCCTCCCTTCCCCATCCTTTTCTTCGTTTTTCAACGCATCATCCGCGTTACACAAAGAGCCATATTCGCCCACTGTTCGCATGCGCCACGTATTTTATTGTTTCTCGCTTCTTCTGCCAAGCTTCCCTTTTGTACTTTCAATCGTCAGTCCACGTTGTATAATCCAACCATTTTTCCATTTTTCAACGAAAAAGTAGGTCAGAGCGCAACTCGGATTTTTCAAAGTTACTTTTTTTTCCAATCGAGACATTTTTTCCTCGTTCTTTCGAAAGCCCTTTGCAGGGCGTGTGCCTCGAAACGCTGTTGCACGCGCTCCCCGTTCAAAGATCGTCGACAAGCGTCGTTGATGAAAAAATTCTTGGACTTTGTCGCGTCTGGCGAGAAGGAGAAAAAGAGAGAGAGAAAGAGAGAGAGAAAATCTGTAAAATAAAGAGAAGAATGTGTGTGGGACAAGAGCGGAAAGAAAGTAATGAATTTCATTGACGTATAAACGTGAAAAAGTATGAGTGTAGGTGCGAGCAAGGTTGTCGTATTCGACGAGGCCTTTCTCCCGAGTCCCATGGGAAAGTGTCCACACAGGGAAAGCAGCGAAAACTCCGAGAGCACGGCGATGGGTGCCCGGGGTACTCCCCGTGCCCTTTGTATATTCGCTCTATTTGTTTATTCCCTGGACCGGCCATGCGGTCCAATGAAACGCGCCGGCTTTTGCTTTTTTCCCGGCGGGAGCGCGGAAGGCCAAGCGAGAGAGAGAGAGGGGGGGGGAGGGAAAAAGGAAGAAAGAAATAAAGAAGGAAAGAAAGTATGAGAGTTTTGCGCACAGTATTTGCACGTCGACGAGCGTCCATCCCTCCGGACCGTCTCGTCCCTTGCAACAATTTGCCGAGCACCTCTTGCGCCTGGAATACGCGTGAGAGCTAGACCGGACTTTGCACCGGACGCCCCGCGTATTTCTTTTCCGAGAGCAACTTTTTTTCTCGCTCTCTCTCTCTCTCTCTCTCTCTCTCTCTCTCTTCGTCCCTTCATTCCCACTTTCCCTCAACTCTCCTTTTTTAATTATTATTCCCTGCTTCCGTATTTAAATCTTCTCTGTATTAAATACAGCGCTAAGATGCAGCGACGCAAACAAACAAAGGGAACAAATATAATTTGCGGTGAAGAATAAAAATCTGATTTTGTAATTGCCGCCGTGCGAAATGAGTTTAAAGTGTTTATTCAATTTTTATTCAACACTGTTGCTTCTGATCTACTTTTTTTTTAAATTCTTGCACGATACGTTATTATTTTTCATTACTCATATATAGTATTTATATATTTTTTTTTATATTTTTAAAATATATTTAATTTTTTACGAGTTTTATAATACTCTTCATTATAAAAAATATATAGTGATATTATAGTGACTAACAAAGACTCAAAAAATTAATTAATAAAGTTTTCCTTACTCTGCAAAAGTAACACATTAAAGACTCACAATAAACAATTCATTGCAATTGTGTGTAAATAAGTATACAGAGTAGAGAAAAGCAAACGACTAATGAATGATTGTTCAAAGGGTGAAGAAAAAATCTCTCGGGAGTTTTTTTTTTCGTATATACTTTTGAAGCGATATTTCGAAAGTTCGCGTATGGTCTTGAAGGAAACCTTGTCAGCTCCGGTCTCCTGAGAAAATTCCAATTGCTCAGGAAAAAACTCAAGACCGTAATTCGTTTCCCAACTTCCCTATAAATAGATATATGTATGTATAGGCCCTTTATTTACAGATTAGTTTTACTCTTCTTCCCCTTATTTTTTGCCATCGTTGAAAAAATGTTCCTCTTTTTGGTTTTTTTAAATCATCTTTTTCATCTCTGTGGCCTCTTCGAATCTCTCGTCCTTCATCTTACATCTACCTTCATTTATTGAGTAAGAAACCTTAGAAAAGCTTCTTGACAATTTTTTTCCCCATTTCTATTAAAAATTGACTTTGTATCATATATACTGAGAGAAATCACGATAGTGGATTGTATCATAAAGTGACAACTATGATGATTGTTTTATAACTAGATATATGTTTATTGTAAAATAAAGTATATTTAGAAAGGAATCTAAATATAATTAGTTCCATAATAATTATAGTGTAGTTGTCACTTTTGTATTAAAAAAGTTATAATTGTTTTCTCTCAGTGTACGACCTCTCTTGTCAAATGTCACAAATATTACAGTAATATTAAAAATCGTCGTAAAACATCAAAATTGTTTGACTCTTACGGATTGTAATAATTTGATGAAAGAAGTCTGTATTTATTGAGGAACGAAGAGAGAATTTTCAATTCATTATTTTATCACGAAACTCAAGCGGAATTAGTTTTCATTGAGAGGCCAGTGAAAATTGAGTTACGTGTCGTGTTTGAAAGCAAAGGTTCATACACTTTAATATAGGAGAAGAACGAGAGAAAGTGTGCTCGGAAAGTATGAAAGGGGCAGAAAAGTGAAGGAAAAGAGAGAGAGAGAGAGCCGGAGGACCGAGGCTGAGAGACTCGAGTATAATGATGGGAGATTGAAAAACTTTTTGCCGGACTCTCCGACTGGGAGAACCCAAGCTTGAGACTTGTCGCGAGAGATTATATTTTTCCGTTCTTACGCGTTTTCAAGTGTGTTTATCTGTCCGCGATGCCGCCTCTCAGATTTTCTCCTGGACAATTTTGTCGAATTGTTCGCCATATACTTTTCCAAGATTCTTTTCCCAGTTTTTTTCTCCTTATATCCTTGTCCCTCCTCTCTTTCTCTCTTTCTCTCGCCTGCTTCCACATTTTTTCATCGTTAATTGCAGTTCCTCGTTCCGACGAAAGAAAGTCCAGTTCATTTCTTGAGATCCGGAGGATACTTTTCAACATTTTATTCTATACAGTCTATATATAGTAATATATAGGGGAATGGGGGGCAAAATGGACCCCTTAAGAAAAAAATGCTTGAAACCTCAGTTTTTTTCACTCGTTTCATTTTTTTTAGTCCCTCGTCAAATATTTGATGTTAATTTGCTGTGTCGACTGTAAATAAAGAATAGAAAAATGTGGGACAAAATGCCGCCTTCCCCAAAAAAAATTTTTTTTATAATATGAGTTTTTTTACTCGTTTCATATTTTTGATTTTTTTGCTATGTATTTAGTACAAAAATGCACTAAGTTAATGATAAAAATTAGGAGAAAATGGATTGTTATTTTTCTGTTCAATACCATTTCTACTTGACAAAAATTTTAATAGCCCATTTTGGTCAAAAAAATATTCGTAGCTTTTTAATAATCTAGTGAGCCTATTTCACCCTCAAAAACTTTGCGTATTAAATTTTAGGAGCTCATTTTGCCTCCAAATACTTTTAACTTTTGGAAATTTCAGGTGGCCCATTTTACCTCCAGGGGTCTATTTTACCCCTCTTTCCCTGTATATAATACTCACACCCATACACAATATAATGGGAAAGAAAGCGAAAAGACAGACGCGAGTCTGTGTTTTATTTTATTGGACAACCTTTTGTTACATTTCTCATCCTCATCGGTCTTGCGAGACTTATTTCGGTATGTCTGAACTATAGTGCACGTGATGCGACACCTCGAACGCCATTTTGTAAGAAACACACACGGAGACGGAGACTGTCTCGAGAAGATCGAATGTGGCCGATGAAAGGCGCGTATCTGGCTTGTTAAGGCGATTAAAGATTGAGCAAGAGGGAAGCAACATATAACTACAGGAGAAAAAGCTCAATAGAAAGAAAAGCGAGCTAATGAGGAGAACAAAAAATTGAGCGAGGAATTGCGAAGCGAATGCAAGGGCAATAAGATTTACGAAGAGCAAAAAGATGAGGAAAAGCTTTTCTGTCGGAAACTGTCAATTCACGTTAGTGATCGTCGCGGTCTTTTTTTTATTTCATACACAATACATAGACATTTTTTTTCCTTCGAAAGCTTATCTTTCGGATTTTCGTCCATCCCCGTTCGCACACGTCTGTGTTTGCTCTCACCCTCGATTCTTTTTAACAACGCGAGTTACGATCTCGCGCATGTATCGCGAACAATCCATTGTCCACTTACTGGAACGTTTCACTTCGACCACTTATTAATAGATGGCGTCGTGGAAATCGATGCTCTCGTGCTATTTTTTTCTTCATTTTCTTTGCTCTTTCTTTCATTCTCGTCGCTGATCGTCCCTCTATACTGACTGTATTTTTTAGTCTCTGGCTCAATTATATGAAAGAATCTTTCTTTATTTTTATTGATTCTATTTCACAGCTTCTATCACTAACAATCGATATTAGATATATTTTTTCATATTTTTTAGACACTCACTAGTTATAAAAGTATTTAGATAATTAAGTTGCTAATTTAATTTTTTAAATATTTTAGTATATATACATGAAGAGTAATAATAAGTTGTATTCAAGAGATTACACATCAATTCAGTGCGTATAGCGTGTATTAGCGCGTAATGGCGATACTTCAAAAATCTTATGCGATCTCGTGTATCGCGAACAATCCATTGTCCACTTACTGGAATGTTTCGCTTTGACCGTCTATTATTAGATGGCGTCGTGGAAATCGATGCTCTCGTGCTATTTTTTTTCTTTATTTTCCATGCTCTTTCTTTCATTCTCGTCACTTGGGGTCTCTACTGACTGTCTTTTTTAGTCTTCGGCTCAATTATATGAAGGAATCTTTCTTTATTTTTATTGATTCTATTTCACAGCTTCTATCACTAACAATCGATATTAGATATATTTTTTTTATATTTTTTAGACACTCACTAATTATAAATAATTTAATTTTTTAAATATTTTAGTATATATACATGAAGAGTAATAATAAGTTGTATTCAAGAGATTACACATCAATTCAGTGCGTATAGCGTGTATTTGCGCGTAATGGCGGTACTTCAAAAATCTTATGCGATCTCGTGTATCGCGAACAATTCATTGTCCACTTACTGGAACGTTTCGCTTTTACCGCCTATTATTAGATGGCGTCGTGGAAATCGATGCTCTCGTGCTATTTTTTTCTTTATTTTCCATGCTCTTTCTTTCATTCTCGTCACTGACGGTCTCTACTGACTGTATTTTTTAGTCTTCGGCTCAATTATATGAAAGAATCTTTCTTTATTTTTATTGATTCTATTTCACAGCTTCTATCACTAACAATCGATATTACATATCTTTTTTCATAATTTTTAGACACTCACTAATTATAAAAGTATTTAGATAATGAAGTTACTTTTTTGCTGATTAAGATTTATTTAATTTCTTTTTTCAAATATTTCAGTATATATGAAGAGTAATAATAAGTTATTTTAAAGAGTTTACACATCAATTCAGTGCGTATAGCGTATTCGCGCGATATAATGTAATGCGATACTTCAAAAACCTTATCGGGACCGAACGTTGAATAATACGAGGATGGTACGCTGGGATACGAACGTAGGGTTATATTTCGAATGAAATTGTCATTTATAACATGAGAATATGCGAATAAGGGAAACGATCAACACTGCCAAAATGGCCAATAACGTCACCTTCAATGGAAAACCGATATCGGATATCAGGAAATTCTCTGTTCCTCCAGGACTTTGTGTACATAATATACGCACACGTTGCATTACTTTTCAGTACGTTGTACGTGTACGCACATTTAACTCTACCAAAGCCCAAGATCAAAAGGATGTACAAATAGAAGTGTAACTACGTACCAAACGCTTCTCTTACTTTTATCGTTGTTCGATAAGCATGTTCGATCACATTTTTATTTAAATTTCAAATTCATGATTTATTCATTAAGGTATTGCATTAAATATGTTCATTTTAACGTCTAAACTATACCCCATAAAACAATCTTCTTATGAGCTATATATTTAAGGATATATGTATGGGATAGACAGTCCCAGCAAAAAGTAAATTTTTTGACGTTAAATTTGTAAAATCTAGATTCTGCCTTTTTGCTAAAAAGTTGCCAATTTTTTAAGTCTTAGTTTGACTATCAATTAGTAATCTGAGTATATTTTAATAATAATAAAACATTTTTTATTGTTTAAGCACTTAAATTTAAAGAAATGTAGTATAGAATGTTTTTAAATGACTATTTATAAAAAATAAACACTACTACGAATCTATAGAAAAAAATTCACATGAATCTCATGTTCTTTAATTTTTATTCAGTGCTTTACACATTCTTCATAAGAATAAGTAATATTAAATCTGACCAACTTCGGAATTTAATAACTCTTGAACCGTTCAGTTCAGACGTCATATTTGGCACGAAATTTTTTCATAACGCTGAAGCACGAAATACCAAAAAAATTATCAAATTCTCATATTTTAAAAAGTATCGCTCATACGACTTTAATTCAATTGAAAAGGTATTGATTTTTTACCATTTTCGACCTTGCTGAATTAAGTATTTTTGAATTTTATTCTTTTGGAGGATGAGAGTGTATAAGACACGAGGCAAAACGTAAACTACCCTCTGCCATTTTGCTGCGTCACTCTCTCGTCACTCCTGCACGTCCCCTCTGCTTCTCCCAACTTCCTCTTCTTCTCGTATTTTTTCTTCAGCACGATTTTTCTTATTCTCCTCTCAGCGGCACGGAATCTCTCTGTGACTCTGGCCTAACCCCGCTCTCCGTTATTTCGGCAACGAGTTTTCTCGCTTTCGTCTCGGTCGTCTCTCCGGCGAACTGTCCTCTACGTGAGGTGCAAACCGATCATCCGACGTTTCTCGCTCGATACCCTTTGGCTCATGTGGAGTACAAACCCCGAGAGCACTAAATGTACACTACTAAAATATACACGGGGTGTCCCGTAAGTAAACACGTTCCGACAGCGTGCAATAAAATATTCCAAATAAAATATTATTTGACCAACAAAAAGTGAGTTGTCTAAAATTTATAAATTTTATTCATAATATATTAAGGTAGTACGATATAGCTAATAGCTAAGTGACGTATAAAAAAGGGATCGCGTCCCTTCATGAAAATGCAATGTCGATAAAAAGGTAGAACATTATGAATTTTTGAAAATACTATCAGTAATCGTGGAAGAAATATAATAATGCTATTTTTATTGAATTTTCCTCACTTGTACTGAACTTCGAGAGTGTCGAATTTTTTCCAAAATGGAAAAAAGTGGAAAGCTTGCACTACAATGATTTTTTTTTTAAGGATGTCTATCAAGTATCATTTTGGGATCAAACAATTGGAAAAGTTCCCAGCTACAATATCCACAAAAAAACCTGTCTTATATTCGTAATATTCGTAATTGAAAGCTCGTTTTTTAACATTGATTTGATGCGAGAATGTAATTGCATACCATTATTTTAAAAAAGTAATTGTTTTGCAGATGATTGACTCTTTATAAAAATTAATTATTATATTCATTAAATATTTTTAAACCTGTAGGACGAAGAAAATTTTGAGGTTCCGGGCCTTTTGTATTAATTAACGATAAATGACGATAAAACATCACCCACACGGAGAAAAATGTTCCAATAAATTTTGGGCGAAATTTCAACAAAATTTACAGTTTTGTCCATCAAGAGCGCCTCACGACGGGAAAACTTCAAA
>JAPYYW010000368.1:0-59008 GCA_030522545.1 Cremastinae sp. A BG-2022a | reverse complement strand
GCGCGGAGCGCGCGCCTGGTGGGGGTATGCGATTTATGAGAAAAACTCTTCCCCTTGGGGGCTTTTGGGCTCTTATTGAGAGAGCGCACTGTATTTATTCGTTCCAAATGAAAAAAAAAACGAATAATACGAAAAAAAATTCGTACCTCGAGACTGCTCGGTGTTCCGGTGAAAAAAATGCGTTGAGGCTTCCACAGGGCTCTTTCTATAATTAGTTACGTGTCTAATAAACGTGAGTGAATCATTATTACAGTTTTCCTCCCGTACGTGCTCGATCGTTGTTCCCAGCTGCGTGTGACCCGAAATGTCAATAAAAGTGAAAAATATTGTCATTGCTTCAAACGAAACAAAAGCATTCATTTATTCCTGCGAAAACGAAAAATACTGATTTTCAAACGAGTTTCATTTTCCATATCGTATACGCCTGCAAGTGTATTTATTTTGTCAAATAATTTTTTTAAAGGAAATATCAGAAGTTACAAAATTGTTAATAAAAGCCATAAATTTGAACAAATTGAATTTTAGTTTCGCATTCAACCAAACCTTTCACACTATTACATAAAATTATTTTTATAAAATATAAATTGGTTTCTATATGTAAAATGTTTCGAACATGGTTTAAATATCTGTAAGTTTGTTTTTATATTTGTTTGTCAGTAAATGAAACGAATAAAAATTGGAACAAAATATCAAGAGTTACAAGCATCAGGATTTTCAAGTTTCAATAATTAATAAATGACTTGGATAACGATGGAATTTAATGAAACGATTGCGAACCATATGGTAAATTTCAACGAAACTCTCCCAGCGGGGAATGAAAATTCCTTTGTCATGAAAAAGTGCATTCTGCGAGTGATTCACAATTGTTGCCGATAAGAGAGAGAGAGAGAGAGAGAGAGAGAGCTGGGAATAGTTTTCGATCTGCGAGAAAGACACATTGGAATATAGTCACCGAGAGAGAATCCGAGGATTAATTGATAAATCGTCGATGCGTCAGGTCAATGGGACACGGGAGAGTGGGAAAAAGGAAACAGAGAGCTAAATAACGAAGCGCGTCGAAGATTGATGTAGCAGTGGGGCATCGTCGACCTAGAATCCATGGATTATGGCTGACAGAAGATTTTCGTGATTACGAGCCGATCGAGCCTCTCGCTTTATTTATTCGCCGGAGTCGAGTGCACACAAGGGCGGAATCTCGCGAAATAAAAGTCGCGGCTCATCGAGTCGATCCAGCCGAGGCAGCAGGAGCTTCGACCTCCCGGCGTGAATAACTTCTCGTAGAATATGCGTCGCTCGCGCGATTTCCATTCCCACTAAATTTGCATACGATCGAGCCGCTCGCCGTCGCTTTCGGGGAAATAAAGGAGAAATATCGCGAAAAGGCGCGTGGCATTGATTGACGTCTCTCGTTGCGGATACGCCCTCCCGCCACGACTCGATAAGCCACGCTTTTTATCTTATTCGCTCTCCAACTCTTTATTCCAAAACAAAAATCATAAATATCGAATTTACAAAACAAATAAGAAACATCTTCCGAATTCATTTTACAGTCTTGACGCAATGCCTATATAGAGTTTAAAAAAAAAACAACAACTTGTTTCACAAAGATAAAACATTTCATTATTAAATTTATAATTTATTAACCAATGACGAAATTGGCATGAAATTTTTTCCTGTACTTCCCGCAGCAGAAGAAAAAAAATTAATTTTTTAAATGCTGTTTAGAAACAATGTTTATATTTCAAAACAATACTTCAAGTAAATACAAGACTGTCAATCACTTCTGAAGAATGATGTAATACTCCTGTGAAAATTTCGAACTTTCGTCAATTTCCCCTCGTCAATTTTAAATTTAACCTTTAAAACCACTCAAACCATTAAAAACCATCAAAAATTCGTGAATTATTTGTATAAAATTAATTATTCTATACTATTTAACAATTTTTATATTTAATTAGAGGCTATAAAACAACAGCAAAAATGTATGGAATACGATCTGCCGTTGAAAAACATTCCCCCTGATGAAGATTTCTTAAAAAACGACCAAAAATAGCTGCAATAACGTATTTCTTTGAAGTCTATTTATTTTTCAGCATTTCGTATAAACAGATTAGTGTAAATTATATACGGATATATAGAAGCAAAAGGCAGTTTGTCAGATTCGTCGGAGATTCGTTGAAAATATAGAATATAACGTGAATAGCATGATTTCGAGATGAACGAGTGTCATCACCAGCAAGTTATAGGTTTTTACTCGTAATTAGATAGTATCCGGTACTCGAGCCAAGCCCATCTTTACTTTGCTCCTCGACTCTCTCTCTCTCTTTTCCTCTCATAATAACAAGATATATATTTTCCTGCAAATATATACGTATAGAGCCGACACACCGCGGTATCTTCGTTGTCAACGTGCCTGGACGGTGTCAGTTTTCGATATTTTAACTCATCAATTAACCCTCGAGTTCATCACCCCATTTAATTGCTGATGGTAAGATTAATGTATCTCCAACTTTTTCATCTCGTTCGTGCCAAAAGTCAACCTATACTTTCGTCATACTTATCGAATTACAAATTTGCTTTGATAAGATGAAAGAAAATTCACGTTCTTCATTTTCTTACCCAGGGATGGGCAGAGCTCAATACTTTTCTGCGAAATCAACATTATTCAATAGATAATCTTTATTGCCTCATTGATGAAATTAGTATCACCCATTGAAAAATGTTCATTTCTCAGAAAAGTATCGAGCTCTGGCCAGAACCAGAAAAGAGAAAATGTCACAAGTGCAAAAAAAAATATAATTTCATGCTTTTTTTGGTAATAAAAACTTGAAAAATTGTAAAATATATTTTTTAATTCACATTTTAAAGTTGAAGCGCGAAGCAAAGGGAAAAAATTGTGTTGAATTTATTTTTTAATGGAAACCCGATGACACTTGTACGCGAGAAATATATTGTATTTGGTATTCTCTGATCGTAGATTGGAATACAACTGTCAAGGGCAAACGAACAAATTAATAAACGGAGTTTCGTAAACGTATGGAGCCTTTTCACGCGACATTTACGATAAT
Organism: Cremastinae sp. A BG-2022a; assembly: GCA_030522545.1. Taxonomy (NCBI): domain Eukaryota; kingdom Metazoa; phylum Arthropoda; class Insecta; order Hymenoptera; family Ichneumonidae; species Cremastinae sp. A BG-2022a. Next base: position 55,940 of record JAPYYW010000368.1, on the reverse strand, counting down.
TAGTGCTGGTACTGAGACAGGCGCGACTATTTTCCCCCGAGACTTTCCACGCTGTTCGTGAGATTCGAACGAGTAACGTACAATTATGTAATTACGAATTAAATTCGGAGACATTATTTTCCCGTAAGAGTAGAAAGTTGTCCAAGAATTAGCTAACGTTTTGCTCTTAATTCATCGTTCTCGCGCGCCTACGAAACTTTTTACGAAAATAGACAAATGTGATATCTCGTCACTCTATATGTTTCGATCGAAAGAACACTGAGAAAGCCGATGCGATAAAAAGCAGAATAAAGCGCCAGGCTCTCGAATTAATTTTCCTCGAGCGAGAATTCCATCAGCGCAATAAAATCTTTCTCTCTCGCCCGAGCGAATCTTTTTTTTCTTTCGTATACAACTTTGATCCTCCTGTACACGAGGCTTATCCTATTCGAAATGACGCATTGCCGCTGTCGTTAAAAAATCCCAAAGTCGAGCTTTCGTCTCGGTTTTTGCGAGAACAGAAATAACGAGAGAGGGAGGGAGGGAGGCTCTCTATCAGGGATTACATCTGTCCGAGATCATTTTCTCGCAAAAATTTAGCACACTTTTGGAACACGTCGAGGAACAGACACGATGATGAAAAAACCTCATTAACATATTTTTAGAAATTTAGAAGAAAAAAAACCAATTTATTTCCCCTCAATTAAGATATTTTTTCCATATTTATAATAATAATCGTATTATCGTTGAATTTTTAATCGAAAAAAGATAAGAACGATACGACGAATCGGGAACGTAATGATTTTTAAAAAAAGTTGTGTCTCTGCTTGCAAGCTTGAAGCCTGGAAAGATAAATGAGCTGTACCAAGGGTGAGTGGGTGGGTACTGTCAGAAAAGAGCAATGAATAATTTTAGTATCGACGTAATGTGCACTTTGAACCACGTAGACGAGAAACCCGATAGAAACCTGTCCATCGTATTTTCTTCCATATTTAGTGCGTAGTTTTGCAACCGAAGCAACAAAAGATATTTATTGAAATGCAAGAGTGTGTTTTCTTTTCACAATCCACAGTAAAAAAACCCAAAACAAAATGCACGTCGTGCAACGTTCGTTTGTTTTTCCTTTTATTTTGGAGTACGTAGGCAGTGAATGATCATTTTTTGAATATTCGTCGATGAGAGAGAAACGAGGCGATTAAATGACGATTTATATTCCAGGGGGTTCAGATCGATGCAGGGCTCCGTCAAGCAACGAGAGAGAAAAAAGTTCATCATGTATTCCATTTACGCCTGGGGTAATGCCAGCCTGCTGACAGGGGTCTCCATCGTCATGGATTTCGCTCCCGAAATCCCCGAGCACTTCATAAAACCTCACTTCGGTGCCGGAAGTTGTTGGTTCGAGAGTGAGTTCAATCTATTTCTCAATTTTACCTTTTTTTCTTATTTCTTTAATAAAACATATGTCTCTCTCTTCCAGACGACTCGGCGAAAGCTCTCTATTTCTACGGGCCGATCGGCGTGACAGTCCTGTGCAACATATTTCTTTTCATATCGACGACCATTAAGATAATACAGCACAAAAAGGACACCGCGCATCATCTGAAAGGAATGGACAGCCGTCGTCACGACGACAACAAGCAATGGTTCGCCGGAACATTTTTTTTCTTCGCGCTTTTTATCCCTCGCCTTATTCGAGCTTTCCATGAACCTCTTCTATTCAGTATCAGCTTGAGCTTCCGTAATAAGATATTAACTCGACCGTTATCGTTTAATTCCCATTGGCAGCGTTCGATAGATTCCCAATAAAATACAAAGACGTTGGCTGTTCGGCCTCGAGATAGGGTCTAAATAAAGTAGGCATGAGATCACGACCGCGTGAAATTGTACGGACTCTTTAACGACCATTAGTAATTTTCTGAAAATATTTGCCGAGCTTTCTTCAAAACTCGAATATTCAATATTCCAATAACTTTGAATTTTATGCACGCTCGAATGAGAATGTAGTGATGTCAGAATGAACGTGCATTTTTCTTAAAGGATTCTCTGTGGACTTTTTCGTACGGTTCATTTTAATGAGCGACGATAGAAGTTGGCGATTTATTAAAAATTTTTCAAATATGCTAAAACGCTGAAGTCGAGAAAAATGCAATGCGCGCGAGGAAAAAATTATCCCCCGCTAACGAGCAACATTAGCACGTTATAATTATATTTATCGGTGAAATTATTTTCAGAATCTGTTGTGCTTCTGGGCAAAGCGAGTTTAGAGACAGTTCCCATACGGTGCTCTTTGTTTTCTTATTTACGTTTGAACCGTGAGAAGGTATAAACAAGATATTATAGCCTCGCGTCGGCAACCGTGCTTCGCCGCGAGTTATTAGCTGCTCATTCATTTTTTCCTGCAATTTTCTAGGCCATTGTTCCACATGCTTTTTAAACACTGTATTTTAGCTCGAAATTCGACAAGAGAAAAATCGAAAAAAAAGAACATCAATGCCAGATTTTTACAGCGTAATTTTAGTACTTTTATGATCACTGAAAGCTCTATTTCTATTATTTTTTTTTTTTCATTTCAGGTTCAATTTGTACTTGAAGTTGTTCGTCGTAATGGGAATTAACTGGTCGATGGAAATAGTGAGCTGGCTGCTGAAGAATTCGCCGCAGTATATCTGGTACCTGCCGGATCTAGCCAACACTCTCCAGGGCGTTATAATATTCATAATATTCGTTTGGAAGGACAAAACAAAGAAATTGCTGTTGAAGCGTTTGGGCTGTCTGAACGGTAGCTTTCAATCGAGAAACTCGACGCGGAGCGGCTACAACAGTTCAGCTTCGAAAACTTGCACAACGACGGCGATGACGGCCCCGCTGCAGGACAGAAACAATCCGTACATCGAGCGCGCAAAAACGATCACGGACGAGAGCGATGGTGTCTGAGCTCCATCCTAATTTTGACGCAAAACTCGCGTCCAATATTCGTTAATATTTATCGACCAGGTTGCTGCGGGTACTCAGCCTGACGAGCACGTGTTTCAAAATAATTCATGTTTTCGACGTCAAAACTCGTGTTAAGTATGAAATCGTGATGAGCAAACTTTCCATAATTCGTGCACAATGCTGTAACTCAAATGTATTTTTGCAACGAGTATGTGTGTTCTAGTCAGATAATTTTTCTTTTTCTTACGTTTCTTACAAAGTACCTTGACGGTGCTCATTCGAGTATGCAAATCTCAGCTTACTGCAAGTGGCTTATCGCCGTTTCACGGAGCGATAAAGTTTTTAATAAGACCGTACTTAGATACGTAAATATATTGTATTATTTGTTACTCTTTATGATGTACACAATGCCATGTCGTATGATAGCTTTTATATTGTGATAAATATAATTCTTTCAAAGTCGTCGACTGTTGGTCGCATTCGTTGAATCTGCTCTTGACAGGCGCTTTTCGACAAGGAAACACAAAACGATTCCGTGTTGACACAGAGAACTACTGTGAGAGGTACTTGTTGGAACACTGCTATACATTTTGACGACATTATCAACTAAATACATTAAGAGTCAAGATTTTTCTGTGTTTAACTGTGTTACATTGTTGGAAAGCTGCATATCGAAAATGGTGCTGAATAAAGTTTCTAAGCTCCTGACGTAAGTTACCCACGGAGGCGCTCGCATTGTCTCTGTAATCTACATTTTCTGCAGCAGTTATGTGCCCAGGACGTTATCCAACGAAAACTGTTTTCGTTTACATCGTCTGAAAAAAAAACAGTTTTGATATATAAACAGTGACGACGATTTTTTCGAGAATTAGAGATAATAGTTTTGATTGTTGTCATCTTGGAAACTGCACGAGTTAAGAGACACTGGCGCAGGGCAAATGTGACAATTTTGCTTTTCGAGTCTCGATAGGCGAACACCCCATGAAACTGTAGGGTCCGAATCCTGCGACTCGTAAAAGATTTACGATTGCATCAACGACTACCCACCGCATGCATTAATTTCCTGTGACTATAGAAATTCTCCACTTTCGTGTCAACTGTCGCGTTTCAGGTTCCATGCCAGTATTCATGGATAATTCGTGTCTTTCTCACATTGTTGTAATATTTGGAGAAATCTGAAAAAAAAATCAAAAAATGTTGTTTTAATGTTTAACTAAATAATAAAAAATATTCAATTTTATTGAATGCTGCTTGAAATAAAAAGGATTTTAAAAAGTCGATTTTAAAATCGTTGTAAAAAGATGAATCATAAAATTCATTAATTATAACGCGGTAGTATTGATAGTATCAGCAGTTTCCATCTTTCCTTCAGGAAGGATACGAATAACAACTATCATTTGCTCTACCATGCTGCTAGTGAGACCATTAATACTTGATAATGAATCTCAAAACTTAGCATGGATTTTTTTCACTTTTAAAAAGAAATTAGTATAGTCATCAATTTTTTTAATATCTGCACAAACCATAAAAATGTATATTCTATAATTCATCCAATTTCTACAGAATGAAATTCACGTTCCAGTGTCCAGAATTTTGGAGGATCAGCCATTTTCTGAAATGTAAAAGTACTTTAATTAATTTTTTTGATGAAAAAGAATATGACATATGAAAAAGAATTTACAATAAAATGAGAAAATGTTGTCATTTAGGAAACTGCAAGGGATGAGAAAACACCGATGCAGGGCAAAATAGACGTTTTTTTATATCGAGAAAAATTCAGCCAATGTACCATTGAATTCATACATCGAAACAATATCTCGAAACATTAACATTCGCTGTGCAAAAAAGTAGACAAACACAATTTGGAGCATTTTTTAATCGCCATGCGTAACCGCAACGTAGGACACGTGTTGCTCCGAAATAGTAAAAATGTGTGTGTGTAAATAAATAAACGAGAAACTAACCTTTTATTTAAAAAAATTAGAGTTACGTGCCGAGTCATCCTTCAATCCGGCTTTTTATTCCATTGGAATTTAACAAAGCTCCAAACATTTTCATTTTTCTGGATGGAGAATCGTGTCTCGACCCTCATGGTGTTTTTCGATATTGCTGGCGGAAACGGAAGTTAAGTGCATCAGCAGCTTCTTATTTTTTTTTATAAAGTTTCAAGAGCTTCCATAAATGTCCGAAAGAAGCAGCACTGGCCGGTGAAAGGAAAATTACCAACGGGTGGTCGATTACGGATTGAACACACATTTTTCTCGACGCCTCCATCCGGACAAAACCGTAGTTGAAAATTTTCATATTGACGAATCGACGCATCAGTGTTGACGTTCCATCATCCAAGTCAGTCAATATTTTTAGTGACAGTATGGTCATCGAATCTTACGAGTAACGCATGTTATGTCAAAAATTGGAACATCAGCACGAATTTAATCGTGTTCATCGATTGCTATGGTTTGTTTACTCAATTCACTGCTGAATATTTCAATAATTCGTGTCATTAGAAAAAATATGTAATAAATTCCTTAAATATTTCTCGGCGTTTTACGTGTAATTCTTTATAACTGCTTCTCAATACAGATTTTATGACGATTCCGATAAAATGTCTGAGGCGACAATTTCGAATGATAATCAAATCGACATAATAGTACCGAATCAAAGTCTGCTGTACGAGGAGGAAACATTGGATTACATACTTAGCAAGCCAAAGCTTCTGCCGCTCAAGTCAATCAGTCTGCAGAAATTGGAAAGAATGCAAAAGGATGCCGATGCTAAATTGAGAGCTAACAGAGACAACTCTCAGGATTAAGATGTAAAGGACAAATAATAATATTGTTTTCACCAAATTTTACTGAAAGTCGTAAAAGGAATCTAAAGTAGATACTCCAATAAAAATGAGTCTTGGGCCACTGTTGACAGAAGTCGTGGTGGCTTTTTGCCTTGCCACCAGTCTTTTGTACAAGTATGGCAATGTCTTTCGTCATCACATCATTGTCACTATTTCTGTGCTGATAGCATGGTATTTTTCATTGTTGATTATATTTGTGTTGCCACTGGATGTCTCTTCGGTAAGTAAACGTTCAGAGAGTGTTCTCTTATTAAATTAGCTTTATTTTGAGTGTTTCATAACATTTTTACTGAAAATAATGCTCATTTTTCTTGTTTTCCAGACTGTATACCGACAATGCGAGGGAGCAAATGCTCGCAATTTGAGTATTATTGAAACAAAGGCTGGCACTAATACAACCATAGTGCCTCCTCATGCATGCAAAGAGCCTTGGTCGAGCGTGCCAGAAAATGTCTATCCAAATCTTTGGAGGATCGTCTACTGGACTTCGCAATGTCTCACGTGGCTCATACTTCCTCTGATGCAATCTTACATCAAAGCTGGTGATTTCACAGTCAGAGGAAAATTAAAGTCTGCGCTGATCGACAATGCTATATATTATGGGAGTTACCTCTTAATTTGCGGAATTTTGTTAATTTATATCGCCCTTCAACCAGGCATTGATCTTGACGGGTAATCCTGTTTCTTATTCCATATATTCTATCTGAAGTGATTTTTTAGTATTTAAAGTCTGAACGACATATTTCTTTTTCTTGAAGATTGAAATTTTTCTGAGAATAAAACTCAGATTTTTACCGATTTGATGACCAAAAATCACTTTAAAGTAAAATTCAATGCTCGATATGTCAGAAGTTGAAAAGTAAATATTTGTCACAGCCAAAAACTTAAAGCCATAGCGTCATCAGCGTCAAATACGTGGGGTCTCTTTTTGCTGGTCTTGCTTCTCGGTTACGCACTCGTTGAAGTTCCACGCGGATTGTGGAACGCCAGTAAGCCGGGATACACGTTGCAGCACAGCTATTTCAAAGCGGCTAAACTCAGTTTGGACAAGTGCGAAGCCGAAGAAACGGTTGATGATATTCTCGAGGTAAATATTCGTCGCAAATACATAATAACGAATTTATGATAAACAGATAATTAATCCATTCGTTTCGTAACGGATTTCAGTCGCTCCAAGCAGCGTCTGCGGGGATTAGAAGCAATCACCCGTTTCACCGGAACTTGGAGACTATTTTCCAAAAAGTTCCAGCAGAACTGAGGGATCGTATGAACCGACGTCAACTTGCGGAAGATGTTTCTGGCGATACCCAAACGGAAAAGTCTCTCATTCGACTGCACAAACAGGTAAATTGATAAAATAACGTTAGAATGAAGACGCATTTCACTTTTTCATTGTAAAATCGTTTAATATTTTTTTTAGACGATCAAAGCTCTTCAGACGCTTCAACGTACGGAGACACAATGGGCGCTTCTGGTCGAAAAAATCTTTTACTTGGAAGACGTCGCAAAAAATCAAGTCAGTCACGACAGACGATTTAAACCATCGTTCTCCCATAATCGGCCGTATACACTCCGTCTCTTGTACAATCCGACCATGGGTAACAAAAATTAAAATAATGAAAAAATACCGGATGTGCAGTACGTGAAGGTACGCTTCATTTCAGAATGGTATTGGGAATGCGTTATCAAGGGATACGTGAAAAAGGTCGCCGCCGTAACGGCTGGCTGCTTATCCGTGGCCGTCGTCTGGTCAGAAGTAACTTTCTTCAACAAATCACCAGTTTTGTCATTATTCGCACAATTTCTCAATTTGGCAAAAGTCAAATACGATTACTTTACGATCGAGGTAAATTTCTTCAAAGAGCGTACCTTTTACAAAATTATAATATTGAAACATGATTTTTGATCATATTTCACTATTATCTTAGGTACTTTCGACGTTGATCATAGCGTACCTGTGTTACTGCGCTTATTCGACGGTCTTGAAGATTCGCTTGTTGAATCTTTATTACCTCGCACCTCACCACCAAACGAACGAGTACAGTTTAATATTCAGCGGAATGATGCTCTGTCGCTTAACGCCACCGATGTGTTTAAACTTCTTAGGTCTCATACATATGGATTCCCACATAATAAAAGAGCCCATACTCGAAACCCATTACACCCAGGTGATGGGTCACATGGACGTAATATCGATAATATCCGACGGATTTAACGTATACTTCCCCATGACGATACTTGCCTTTTGCCTCGCCACATACTTCAGTCTCGGTAGTAGATTGCTCTCGATGCTAGGATTTCAGCAATTTCTCGGCGACGACGATCTCACCGCAGATCTCGTCGACGAGGGCAAAGAATTGATACAACGAGGTGATTTACCTTTTCATCCTTTTCCAATCCAATTACAATTTAATCAAATTTTGATCATTTTTATGCCCTAAGAACGCCGGAAGCGTCAACGGATGGAGGAATCCATGAATCGTAGACGAGAGTTTCAGGACAGATCCAACAATCCTGGAGCAATTACTTCTCGCTACAGAGCAACGAGGCAGAGTACGGATACTGGTAAGAAAATCTTTTTTCTTTTTCTTTATTTTAACGATTTTAGTTAGTGAGTTGACGAATGAGTATTTTTTTTTTTTTTTTTTTTTTTTAGTACGGCCTCTCAAGAGGGATGACTCCGTCGAATCGGCGAGAGCCGGGCTTTTGCGAGACTTCGAGCCCACGGATTATTACGTCGGAACGACGTTTGGAACCAGCAGCTCTTACGGTGCCAACGATCTTTACGATACGAATCCTTATCAGAGTCGCAACTTTAACGGTCTGAACAAAGACGACTCGAGGAGTAATACCATAGAAAATAACTCTAGTCGGACGAAGTCACCGCCTCGTCGGATATTCGACGACATTTGAGACAAAGTTTAAGTTGAGGGGAGAAAGTTTGTTAAAACCTGGCTTATTTTTTACCTCGCTAGTTAAACAGTTTTAATATTTCATGATTATCGTTATTATTAAGAATAACCGAGAAATGTGCTTAAAATTTTATTTATAGCGACGTTAACCGCTGCGACAGTTTATCCAGATTAAATCTTGATTAGTCGTAGAATAACATACCACGTCGGATTCCAGAGATTAGTATGGAATCGATCGTATACTCTTTACAACAAAAAAAAAACAATATCATGTCACTTACCGTAAGAAAATGTAAACCATGAGTAGATTTCCTACAAGTTGTATATTTCCGACAATACGTGGAATTGTATCTTATCCTTCGTTTCTCGTAACTCGAGAATATGTATCGGGAAAACCGCGACACAACGGTGTACGATATTTTATAGTAGTTTTGCACAGTTCGTCATAAATGTAAATTATGATTCGCAGCAAAGCGTATCGCTTTACGTCGTATAGAATAAGCGTTAAAACATTAGAGCATGAATGAGCCAAATTTATTTAATCATGATTTTAAAAAGAAAGAAAAATTGTTCTCAAGGTTTAGAGAATCCCAAACATTTATACAATTCTACGTATGTGTTTAGATTATTACTATCGATAAATCCATGAAGGAGATTGATATAATTTCATCGATTTTTTTACCTTATTTTTTATCATCGAAATTTCATTTTTATTGTGTAAAAAATAGTATTTAACAATAATAATGAACTTTGTTCACAGCGATGATATATTAATATGATAATTTATGAAAATAATCAGAAAATGGTAATAGCAAGCGTTACTTGTGGTTGCTCCATATTTATTTTACGAAATTTTTACAATTTTAGTCCACAAAATATAAAGTTCGAACGTTGCTCTTTTATTTTTAATTTTATTTTTCTTTGGTCGCTGGAATCGATCATTTCAAGCCGTGCATTAAATATATTTGACGAAAACTTATAAACTTGGATCGATAAAAATAAAATTGAGGAAAAAGGAACATGATACAGCCTTATTATTGCTTCGGTGAATATATTTAAGCGTTTCACCCATGGATTTAGAGTCTTGAATTTGTTTAAAATATCTTTATCAAACGAATAAAAAGGTGCTCGTAGCCTGGCCCACGAATAAGCAGTCAATAGATAATATTGGTAAATATATTTCAAGCAATGGCAGTTTCGATATTCCAGGTTATATTTTTTTGATTAGTACGCAATTGTCAAAGACTAGACCTAATATTTTAATAAAATAGTACTTATTCATTGCTACGTGTCCCGTGTTAAAGATTTTTTAATTATGAAACGATATATAGACAAAAAGTTAAGTGATTAAAACATGATTTGACGTTCTTCAAATTCGTCATGCAAGTCTTGTACATTTGTTGATACTAAAAATTGAATTTTACAACAATAGTATGGTCACGAATAGTGGCTTTGAAATAGTTGTGTACGATTCGATCGATCGGAAGACCTACATGGATAACATTCGTATCTCTGAACGATTCTCGTATATTTTAACAATTTTTCCTTTTAGTATTTATACCGATTCATGATACATGTATAAAAATATAATAAGTTTCTTTCGATCTGAAACAGTATGATAAATTTTTTAAAACAGTTTAAACATAAATTCGTTGTATAAGTATTGGAAGAAGAATATCCCTAAAATCACCCTATATGCTTTTTGAGTATTTTAATTGAAAAAAAGTTACGTTATACATTGGCCATTTACCATATTTGAGTATTTTACCAAACAAAGGCTTTGAAAGTGAAAGCCTATTTAAAATGGTGAATATGAGAAAAATAATAATTTTTTTAAAGCAAGGACGGTATTTTTTTTCTGAATTTTCTGTAAAGCTGATCTACAAGGCGTTCGTTAAAATCAATATCAATAATTCTATTCGTAGTGAGGACAAAGATGCAAACCGATTCTAGGAGGAGTTAAATTCCGAAAGTCAACATTTCTATGTTTGTTATTGATCGTGCTTAATCATGAAAAAAAAAAAAAAAAATTGGCACAATTCAGAGTTTTGTGTGCTCTCGAGCCATGTGAAGATGCTGGGATCTCTCCTAACTCTACGTAAAATATACTATGTAAAACGTGATTATAGCTAGAAGAAAAAACGAGAGAGTATACGCAATGACCATTCTGACTATTTTAACGTGTTCAGAGTGCGTTATTCGATTTTTGGCGAGATTTTGCCTCGGAGTTGCAGCGAGCTCGGGCATGAGTAGCAAAGGTTCCAGCAGCAGCAGACTCGATCTGGTATTGTTTTGAGTGTCGCTGATGGTCAGAGAGACTCGCTGCTCCTCCTGTTCCTCCTTAGCATCAGGATATTTTTTCAAATCGTCTTCGTAATTAAACCAGTAAATCGTGTCCTCGTCGTAGCCGGTGCTCTTGACGCTCGCGAACATTCTTCCTAACTTTATCCTGGGAAAGATCATGGGTCGCCCGGCTCCAATTTCCGAGATCCTCGAGTAGCAATTGTCTACGGAGCGATGATAAACGCGAGTATTCGACTCACCAATTTTTCCAGAACTAGTCCCGAGCAGCACGATGTTCGGTCCCAAGGCCATCTCCAGGTCGAAGACGTCTCTCAGAACGGCCGGCGAGTACAGAATCCCCGAGTGATTCGCTTTCGCCAGATTCGAGACTGGCATGTAATCCTCGCTCCGGTGGTCGCGAAATAAATGGAGGTGAGTTCGGACCGGGCTCGATCGACATCCGAAAAATAATTGCGACGGCGAGAACTCTGAATGCAGAAAAATTACTTCTCTCGCGTAAATTTTGTGCTTTCCGTGTATCAAACGATCACTATAAATAACTGGACTCCCGTTGACACTGTTGACACATTGCGGGCATATTTTGTGACCAACGAGAGCCCTTTCCGCAACATTTTCCCGACTTTGGTCGTTCTGAAAGTGAAGAACCTCGTAGGCATTTTCGTCGATCGAATGAACTTCCTCGTAAACATGGTCAATGTTGGATGCTTCGTCGCGAGCGAATTCAATGGCATCGACGTTTATCGCGTTATCGACAATACAGCTTTCAGGGATATCCATTGTTTTTCGGGAGATCGTGGAAGCTTCATCCGAATAATTAGTGGCCGACAAAACTACGTCTACCGCTACGGTGGTGCTGGTGCATATCGGAGCCTTCTCTTTTGTCTCGAGGCGCCGATTAAAGTATGCGTGTGTCTCCCCTCGAGTTTCGTAAGTCTGTGTACTTTGTGCTCTTTTCTCCTTGCAGTGTCCTTCGTTCGTGTCCCTTTTACTTTCTTCCCTCGTCAGGCAGTGCTCCTCATTTTCTATCAAATTATCATCATCTACGTGCAAACTGTGATGGTGAACACACGCAAAATTGTATCAGTTGAGGTTCTCGCTAGCCTCGTTTGTGCGTAATTGCCGTTTTATCATCTCAAGATCGTAAAGAACTTCGAATATCGCGGAAGCGCTCCATGCTTGGGTGCGGCAGCTGTCGCGACAGTATTCGCCATTCTTATTTGTGAGCTCGGGAAGACCTCGCCAATGGTTGGTCGAAGCTTCGACCAAGTGCCGGGATATTATGGCCTCGGTCGACTCGATCGTGCGTTCCAGCTCTTCCGTTCCACCGACCAACGGAGCAAAGTGCAAACGAGCCCGAAGGAAGTATCCTATCGGCCATACCCATTCCTAAAAATATATTTCGATCGTTCAGCACGATTATTCTTTCAATTTTTTAAATATTAAAATAAATTTTCGACTCAGTGACAAAAATTACCGGTCCTTGATGATAGTTCCATCCATGCGCTAATTTCGTATCGCTCGTATCGTTCGAATTGTCGTAATAACCGTTGTAGGCCCAGTCGGCAGGATCCAGAGTCTTCATCCCTAGCGGACCTAACAAAACCTCTTCGGCTTTTTTCAGTGCGATCCACGCGTGATTAGGCTCGAATAATTCTGGTGCCTGTTTATCAATTTTAAAAAATCATGCAGTACTATTGTGAAAATGCAAGAAAAAAATGGATTTTTACGATGTATACGTACTGCCACCATGGCCACCGGGAAGTTGGGTCGCAGTTGATAATTCGCCCACGCTTGACTCGCTCCGTGACTATCTTTGTATATTCCGCGACGATGGATCAGTTCCGGGTCCATCTCGCCCTCGCTCGGTACCTCGTTTACGTAGAAGTATTTTTCAAAGTTGACCGATATTTTCTCCGACCACTGTTTGTAACTCCAAGTAACGAGAGTGCCTAAGAAATTGATATTTATTAAAGGGCGCAATAATTCGTGGATCCAACAGTAAATTTTCGACGTAAGGGAAAACGCACCGTCGCGGTTTCGCCGTTGAACACTTCCGTACGGGAAAAGATTTTGTTTGTACAGCTCGGCGAGAAAACTCAGAGCGCTCTTGCACAGTCCGATCAACTCGATCGCGGAGCCGTCTCGCGGCGTAGCCGGCTTTCCCTTGTTCCCAGCCTTCTCCGAAGATCCCATTTTGTCCATCCAAGTGCCGCAGTTGGCGTCATTACCGCCGAAAACGAAGCCGGTTTCCGGATTAACGCCGATCTGGTTGTTGAAGCCGCGATCGGTCATCTGCTCGTCGATCTTCTTGCCGGCGTTTCTCTCCCGGAAGCAGAGTCCCTGGAAGTGAATCGTAAGAGCTTCCTGAATGACATCGTGAAGAGGTTGATCGATTTGTCCAGCTGGCAATGGCGGGGAATCGTCCGTTGGATAGAGTCTCGAGACTTTGTCCGAGAGGATCTTCAGGCCGTCCGGTACGTGTTGAATGTACTGCTGGATCGTGTACAGCCACCACCAGATCGCGTCGCGACAGTTGAATCTCGCGTTAGTCCCCTTGTCCAGCAAATTCGGTATGAGACCGTGACGCAACGTAGCAGCGTATCCCAAAATGATAAATCTGGCCTCGTCGAAGCGACCGGTGAGCAAGAACATGCCGCGGAGGGCGATGAACGTGTCGCGACCCCAATTTCTCATGTATCCCGTCGTGAAGTGCGGAAGACCGGCCGACATGGTCAAACACATCTGCTCTTCAACGCCGTCCGTCACCTTCGTCTTTGGCTGCGGTGGACTCAGACTCGGCGATAAGTCCGGAAGCTGGGAAGATCTGACGATTCCGCCAACTTGTACGGAGACGAGCGACAGCAATTTGACGAACGTCGAGCCCTCTTTAACGAAACTGTGGAAAAAACGGGAGTTCAGGTCTATATCTGTTTGAATTATGAAAATATATTTTGTCACAACGATCTACCTTGACATGAGGGTATAACATTGTTCCAGGACGATCGTGTAAACGTTTACGACGATGACATCGAAGTAACTCGGTACGAGGTAGCGAGGTATAAGTTTGAACGGTTCAGCCGCTTCCTCGAGCCACTTGCCAAGATCGCTCGTCGCTTCGTCGTCTTTCAGACGTTGCCAGATATAGTCGATCAGCCAGTTTCCATCGCGAAGATTCGCGCACAGCGGATGTCCGAGATCGTTGTTTGGACGAATGTCAGCCAACACGGATATCACCCCTACGTGGAAAAACATTTGTTTTTTAAAAATCACTCAAAAGCTCCTAAAAACTTTCAATTTTTATTTACTTTACCTTGCAAACCAGAGTAAACCAAAGGACCGTAGGAAGGAACATTGTAAACGCCGAAACGATTGGCAGACTCGTCGCGCTCCTCCTGATCGCATCGGTACAAAACTTTGTTCATCGTGGCGAGATCCATGCGTGAAACGATAGCGCGAAGCTCGGAACTCTTCGTCGACGTGACAATACCGATAGTCGAGTGCAATTTCGCCAAAGCCGGTTTTATGTTTGAATGAAGCGAGACTCTTTAAATCAGAATAAAATATTACAAGTCTCATCTTTAATTTGTAAGTACGCAATGATTCATCGACTCACCGGATCGCTACCACAGAACCGGGCTGGAAGTTAACAAAGTTCAATTGCGTGATTTTCGAATCTCCAGAGTCGACTTTTTCAACAATCGCAGAGTCGCAAATTTGGATATGCTCCTTAAGATCCAAATTATAGCCCAACATGCCATTGATTACATCTTCGTCCTTTACGTGCTTGTCATGATATTGGAACGGTGACGCGTCGTTTCTACAGAAATAATAATTTCATTGGATTACATAATTAAAAGTAACATTGGACAATTTTGTCGCTGCGCTTACTCGAAGGAAAGACGAGCTTCCAAAATAATTTCCTCGACAACGCCCTCGACGCGCAAAGGCCTCACGTATCGTCGAAGATCTTTGGCATTCGAGTCCGGATGTTTGAAAGCCGTGAAGGCGACGAGAACGACACTTTCGTGGCTCGACGGTGAATGTCTGGTCACAGCTACGACATCGGGATCCATCTGATCGACAAAGACCTGAGAAAACTTTTGCTGACCAAGGTTGCAGTGCAATTCGTTCAAAGCTCGTTTAGCAGCGATAATGCCAGACTTTGTATTCACAAAGGCAGGATTTTTCGTCGCAAGATTTTTATCGTCAGACCAAGCCGTGTACTGCCTTTTTTCATCAACGACGTGAATCTGCGGATAATTAAATTAAAATAATTAAGAGGATTTTAGATAATTAAGTGAATATAATTTGAAGAAAAAAGAAATCGTACGTGATGAGGAACGAGCTCGTCGTAGCCTCGATTGCTGCCACTGGCACAACAGGCCATCGAGACGAGAGCTGCACTTGGCAGCAGATCGAAAAGACTCCGTTTTTCAACTGGACTCGGATTGTCGTGGGTCTGATCCATGAAGAGGGCATGGGCGATGCACGGTACGAGAGGACGTTGACGAGATTGGAAGAAAGCGCCGACTGGCTCACCGCCGTAGCGATAAATCAAACGTCCCTCTTCGTGACTGTCCCAGGCTGACATTGCCTCTTTTTGTTTTTACATAATGTACAGTTATTACTTGTTCTACACAAATATTACAATTCCCAATAACAAAAAAAAAAACAAACCTCTGATCAGGGAAGTTATGCCCAATCGATTTACGAAGATATTGTCTTTTTGGTCAGAATTTGTGAAAAGCTCAGCCACAACGTACAGATCGGGACGAATTCGACGAGCGGCATCGAGCATATACTGGAGATTTAAAAAAAAAGTAAAAAAGTAAGATTAGAGTTCATCGTCAAAAATGTAAAATAGTTTTCGATAGGAAATAATGGGAGATTAATTTTGTACCTCAGCAACGGGTATCGGGGTCGAATGACAGTTGTCCAAACGGATACCGTCAAAAATTTTGGCAGTTTGTTCGACATATTCGGTCATGTGCTGCCACAGGAAAGGACTATCCTCGGGCTTGTCACCGTATCGCAGCTTTACGCTGTCTCCCCAAGCGATCAATTCTCGTCTGATGTAGATGTTGGAGTCGGAATCTGCAAAGTTCTTCAGAGGATCTCCGTTCATCACCCAACCATTGTGGGCCATCAAGTAACAGCCCTTTTCCGAGTACATCATACTTTCTCTCTCTGCCAATGAACAAGGCGCTCCGCAGTCGGTAAAATATCTGCAGAGATCGTTCGTAATGTCATCGTAAATAAAAAATAATGTAGTTTCAACGAAAGGACTTCAATGATCTTATAAAAATAGTATTACCTCGGTACAAGGGGATTGCGTTCGCTGATTTCCTTGAGTCTCGGACCGTCCGCCTGTACTCTGAAGTAACGGATTCCAGCAACAGTATTTTCTACCGCAGCGTTCAAGTTATTCTGGACCTCGTTTATAATCGCGTTGTTCAAATCTTGGATTTTCGTTCGCAGATCTTCGGCGCAGCGTTTGAGACGAGTTTCCTCATCGAAGCAGTCCGCCCTGACGTTACAAATGTTTATTATAATATTTTAGCGTTTTAAAGTTTAACGTCTTAATAAGGAAAAATTATAGATCATGAAATAAGGCAAGTTACGAAATGCTTAGAAAATACCTATAAGCGTTGTAAGTTCGTAACGCGAGTTGCATGTCTATGGATGATTTTAGTCTTCGAAACTGTGGATCTTGAATAATGGATACATTCATGTCCGGAGTCGGAGAATTGGCTGCAGGATCTTCGGGCATTCGCGTGCGCGCGAGATTCAAGAAGTCAGCGATTATTTCGTCAACGTCGATGCTGTACAGCTCGTGGATCTTGGCGAGTGGTAAGAAGTACGTGTGGAGTGCATGACGAATTGCCTGGAACAAGCAAACAGAAAACCAATGAATTTCTAATGAAACGTTACTTATTTTTATATAAAATAGCGTACATTCAAGTGATCTTCTGTTTCAACGACGGTTGGTATTCCCTTAAGTTCCCAATCACCCGCGGCTACTTGGACCGTCAATTCGAAGAGAGTAGCGTCCAATAAATAGGCCGGTCGCAAATGCGGGCTGTTCACACAATTGTAAGTACATTCCGGATGTGATACCAAAAATGGGCTCTCGTTGGCTGTATGATTTAGGACAATGTCGCAAATACTTAGTACCTGCAAAATGAACGTTTCGAAAGATTGATTAAATAATAAGAAGATACATAAAATTAAACCTCTAAGCAGTTCTTGAACAGGTATTACGTACGTTCCACTCCTTTCGCATTTTATCAGTAAGTTCTTGAACGTCGTCGAACGTCGTCGGCTTGCTTTTGTCATCGATAAACGTGGGATTCAATTTCAGTTGATCGCTCAGGCTATACGCCGATTGAGAGTCTCCGAGTTCCTGATTTTAGTCATATCAAAGTCGCTTAATCCAGATTTTTCATTGATACGCTAATTTTCATGCGTTTTCGTGCATTTTGCTAGAATTTACCTGTATTGGTGTAAAATGAATCATATTATAACCGGAATTCTTCGAAACCAGCAGTTTTTGTTCCCAAGTCGAGAAGGGACCAAGGCATTTTGAGAGAACGGTCTGGCATTGGATGCAGTCCAGAGGAAGAATTTCACCGGTGCTCGGCAATTGCAGCTCCGGTTCGACCAGGATGTATCCGGACGCGATCGCCTTGACGGCACTTTTACCTCTGCGAAAATGAAAATTTACGCAATGAATCGTGCTCCGACGAGGAAGACGAGATGCTCTCAACGTACTTTGAATCCGTGATGTAGAAATGAAAAGATCCGGCGGACATAACTCGCATCGACGCGAAATCATTGTTCCATGGAAGCTGATAGTACGTGTGCCTCTCGAATCTCTTATCACTCGTTGGCGGATGATTCGTGAAAATGTCTACCGTCTTGCCAAACAGGGAAGGACCCAAGCGAAATTCGATCTGCCATCCTGTCGATAAACAAGGATTAAAAAAATAATAATCATTTTTACGATAAAAAAATACGTATACAAAAATACCAAATTTGATGTTTCAAGAAAGAAATGCAAGGAAATACCCTTTTTCACTCTGTACTGAATTCCATCCTGGTGCTCTCCATTGTTCAAAGTGAGTACTCTCACATGCCCTGCTGCATCTTTTTCGTGATCTGAAGTATTCTCAACCATATTGATGACTGTGTTCTGAAAAAAGCAAAAAATAAAATTTTCAATACGAGTATAAAAATAAGAGAATAATGGTCACATTTATCATCCATACACAACAAGATTATTTTTGCAGACTTCTGAGCTGTCTCGTGTGACAATCCCAGGCCAAGTGAACAAAAGCTTTTAATGCAAATGCTTTATATAAGCTCTCTCCATAGTGCAGTTTACAGACCATGCAATTTGGTATATCGCATTACTTTTGTTACGGTTTGTGAATGCATACAGAACAAGATGCTATTTTCTTACTCTATACTTGCTTGGATTACACACAGCTTGAGTGAAAAAGCTACATGTCCAAAGGAGAGAAAAAAAAAAAAAACAGGTGTTGCAAGGCTTTGCTTACCGATAAGAGATGCTTATGAAAGAACATGTAAATTATATTATCAAATATTAATGAAAAATGAGTATATACATATGTCTAGAATTAGTCTGATTCATCCAAAAATGTTGAATTAGATTTCATGAGCTCTCATCGATGGAAAATATAAACAGCTTCGTCGCTATCTGCTTCTCCGAAAGAATTGTTCTCAATGTTTTGTTTGGACCCTTGCACTTGTTACATGTCATGTTGTTTAGCATCTCGTGTCTTTTGGACTTACATAACACCAGAGAAATCTGAAGTAGCGCTGATTGGATAATCTTTGAAAGAAGTTCCTAAGCTTTTGGAAAAAATGCTTCATCTTGATCCAGAATGATTTTTTTTCGTCTATCCGTGGATCCATTATTCGATTAACTGGATTTTGTTTAAGCAAAGCTGCTACAATTATATCACTGACATTAATTAGACCGCCGATAAGCTCCTTCACCTTTGAGCTCTATTCCAGCATTCTCTTATCAATTAAAATCACACTTTCTGCTTTTTTTTCTCAGGACCAAGCGTTACCTACAACAAACATATCTGAAGCATAAGAAAAATATTGTTCGTGCCAGCAGGTGGGGTTGTAGTGAAAAAAAATTGAACAATTGTCAAAAATTGCAGAATATAATCTTAAAAAAAAAATTAAAAATATTCTCAGGTTCAGTGCCGCAAAGAATAAATGTTAAAACACGTGCATGAATGAGCAAAAATGTGAGAAAAACGACATGCAATTAATTGTTAATCGTAAAATAATGTTGATTTCGAGACAATAAAAGCAATGCTAGTAAGTAACAACAATGAGCTAAGAAAATGAAAGTTTCTTATTGAACGTGAAAGTATTCGTGAAGAGTTGACACTTTTTAATATTTCATGCGAATGTAATAGAAAATAAAGAAACTATTTTATAATTCATACTAAATACCGGTTGTGCGCTAGCGAGAAATAGTCGAAAAGTTGCTTAGACGGCAAATACTGAACTATCAAAATAAGATGCAATCGAATTACATCAAGATATGAGCAGAGAGAGAGAGAGTGGGGTGAATTCGAATATAGACCGATATATGAATTTTTCTTACAGATGTCAAAGAGGCTATCAGAGTGTACCAAAATATCCTTCCTTCATTATAAATAACGAATAAAATACATAACGAGAACACGATGAGTCGTATTACCTTATGTCATAGAGCGCTGAGTGATTATCAAGAGATGAGAGCTCGAGTTTGTATAACCAAACCGAACGAAATCTTTTGAAAATTTGACCTCTATTCGAAGAGGCGACAGTTTCAAGGTCACGAGTACAACACATTGTTGACAGTCGACGAAATTTCGGAGCAACCATAATAATCATGCAGCAGCAGCAGCAACAGACGAAAATTGTGCGCTGCGTAACTTATTCACGGTCTCGGGAAAATCAACATTCCCGGTAATACCGAAATGTACATTATTTTTTTATTTTTAGCACCCCAATATTTCGTCTTCCACTGCGTAGAATTGAGCGATAAAACAATACGTGCACCCATTCAGACATTTCAAATTTCAGTGTCAATATATATATAGATATATATACATTTATACATATATGTTGATTTGTCGCTAACTTCAGAATATGCAGAAAAATTGTTTTGGCGCACTCTTCGAACTCTTATTATTTTTCAGTACGCATTCTTCCAAATGTGTTTTACTGTCGGGCATGATAGAACAATGATACCTCTGAAGATCAACGGAAAGCGACTGGCAATTCTGTCCTTGGCGGCGACGTTGCTCTTTTTCATCGTTATCGGCAAGGAAAACAGAGCTCTCGAGTTTTACGGGGACAACAGCAATTTCCCCGTCGACGATACGAGATACGAAGAGAACGAGGAGAAAGATTTCTTCTACCCTTTCACCGAAGAATCCTCGACTTACGTTACGATTCTAACTACCACGAAAAAAATAGATAAATGCAACGATGACCAAATAATGCTCTATCTCGCCGACATACAAGTCATTAACCCCGAAACGATCGTGCAAATCGCATCTTATAAGAATTTTGGACCCGTCTGTAGGTTTGTTCGTTCGTATAGAATATGTTTCGTCATCGAGATATAATTATAATTGATATTAAGAAGATGCCTGGGAAATGCTTTAATGTAGTTACGAAAAAAAAAAAAAAAACGAAAGAACGAATTTATTTTGCTGCAGAAAAGTCGGCGCGACCTTGGAATCCATCGATGCATGGATGCTGACTTGCAATCCTCTGCCAGCATCAAATTTCTACATGAAACTTACTGCAGGAGTGAGAGTACTCTACAATAAACTTTGCACCCAGTCTGATTATCAACCTGGTACGTTTTATTAAATAACAATTATTTTATATTTTTCAAAGAGCTTCACTTTAATTATAAAATGTAACCAAATGAGTCTTGAAATATCTTTTTGACAGAATTCAGGAAGTACATTACGTGCTTTAGGGAACTCCACAATGAGTACATTGATTGCACTGGTCCTGCCGCATGGATAGTAGACATGAAAGACCAAGAATTGTGCAGGTATTACATTTTTCAGTACTTCTTTTCAATATTTCCAGTTTTTTTTTAATCACTCTTATTCTTTTTAGTCAATACAAGGCTATCGTTGACTGTTATTACACCCAGACAGCTATGTTCTGTGGGCTACGAGCTGCAAAAACACTGAAAGAACTAGTAATGAGAGTTATAAATGCAGTAGTACAGGTAATTATTTGTCAATTACATTTCAATTATGAGGAAAATTCAATAAATTTATATGAAAAAGACAAAATGTATATTATTTTTAACATTTCTTATAGGTTCACTGTCCAGAAGTTGAAAAAAATCCTCCAGTTCCTGATCCACTGCCAAAACATAGCATTTATGCTAGAAAATCAAAAACGAGCAAAATTCGTGCTAACGTTGCACTAGACATATTATTACTGTTATTTTTGATAATATAAATATATTACGTATTTGTTAATAAATGTCTGCATAAGGTCGACAGTGCGACACGGAAATAACCTCAATCGCTAAATCCCTCGACTCTGACATTAATATTATTTTAAGCTACTAAAAATAATCGATGATAAAAAATTGATTTTACTAATGTTAAGATGTTGAAAAACAATCCGGAAGAAAAAATTTTATTTACATTTTAACGGAACAGGTGTTATAATTTTATTATTGTGCACTTTTTTGGTGTCGATGACATTCGACATTTGTGTCCCCCTCTCGCCAGTCGCCACTATCGCCCCACCCGTTTTTCTGCAGAGATGCAAGAGCGAGACATGCATGAGTTTCGTAAAATAGGCAGTTTCAAAATGGCAGCGGCTACGGATGAGCTGAGTGAGTAATAACTTAAAAATCTTACAAAATAAATTAAGAACCTCTGTATTGATATTCTCCTGTTTAAGCTATAGTTATTTACAATAATCCTGCCAAATTGGTACACGACGCAAAAATTCTGTTCCTCGCGCGAGCACGTGAATTGTTCGCACGGTACATTTGGCTTTTGAAGTAAAAAAGTCAAATGTCACGCCGCCATGAAGAGACAACTTCAAGTTTCTGTTTCATTTTTTACAGAAAATATAAAAAATACTTTTTCCAAAATATTGGAAAAATGTATGTTTATTGTCGGCAATCGCTCGATCGAATGTCTTCTATTTTTTTTAGCTATGACATCCTGTCACCCTGTCAACCAATACGAAATAAAATTTTCTTTTCAGGATTGGAATCTTAATTGCAATTCATTTTCCTCATATTTTATGCACACCATAAACAGAATTAGTCACTTAAATATAATTTCATTTACGATTTTAATGATTTTTTGAAAAACCTAACCTATTGTCACAACAAACATTTGTTTGGACAATTTGACAATTTGTACTTTTTAACATTTCAAATTTGTATCTTTATTTTGCAATTAAATGAGTATTAAAAATTAGTAAAAATGTATGGCTATAATCAAGAAATATCTGTTTTTTGATTAAAATATCTTTTTTTACATCAGTTTTGTTGGAGAGAGTGTTCCTCTGTCTGGGAAGTGCAGACACAGATGAGCAGCTTCAAGCATCGGTATGCAAATTTTTGCCACCTGTTTTGCTGAAACTTTCGAGTCCTCAGGAGGGAGTGAGGAAAAAAGTTATGGGTCTTCTGATACACATTAACCGGAGGGTCAAGAGTCGTCCAAAAGTTCAATTACCGGTTGAAGCTCTCTTACTCCAATATCAGGATCCTGCTGCTAGCTCATTTGTAATTGTATGTATTTTACAGAAAAAATATACAATTTACTAAAATGCTATGAAATATCAAATTTTGATGATTCGCTAACTGGGTATTTTTTTACAGAATTTTACAATAATATATATTAAAATGGGATATCCAAGAATGGAGATGAAAAAACAGGCTGAGCTTGTACCTAGCGTTCTCAATGCAATTGAAGGAAAACCTCTTTCTCATCAGGATAGGTATAACTGAAAAAACTGCTTGATAAATTATTAAATAGCTTGAAACTGTATTTCAAGCTCCATACCTACATACTCGTTACTCAAAAAAATTAATATTATCTTTGAAACATATAAATTTTATTAAATTTGCAGTTTATTACTGGTAATTATGCCAGCACTTGGACACATTCAGATCCCAATGGATCCTGAAAAGAGGGCAGCCTTGATAGGTTTGCCCGACAAGCATCAGGTTGCCAAACAACTCTTGTCTTTTATGTTGGACATGTTGCTTTTGCCTTATGGGTTTGTATTCTTGTTTTATTTTGTCCTGTCTTTTACATTTTTCGTATTGATAACAATGTCTAATAATTTTCGTTAAAACTCGTTTCAATATTTATTCCAGCTCTGTAGGACAAATGGACAGAGAGGAGGCTGGTCCGAGCGTCGAGTTCCCCGTTCCACCAGGACTCAGCGAATATAGTTTCAAACGAGTTTTAGGCGAGAGTCCGCCCTCGGCCGAGCAACTCGAACAAATAAAATTAGGAATCGTTAAATTTATCAGTGGGGGAGTTTTCGCGGACGTCGAGGTCCTCATCCATCTCATCGTCGCCGCGGCGGACACG
Organism: Cremastinae sp. A BG-2022a; assembly: GCA_030522545.1. Classification (NCBI taxonomy): domain Eukaryota; kingdom Metazoa; phylum Arthropoda; class Insecta; order Hymenoptera; family Ichneumonidae; species Cremastinae sp. A BG-2022a. The sequence continues at coordinate 32,328 of JAPYYW010000368.1, read as the reverse complement.
AGGTTCAGCGTCGCGAATGCCGCGGACCAGGAACTGAAGAAAATCTGCAGCGGCTTGGACTGGGGAACGTGGCCACTCGCCTTGCCACTGTACACGCTCTTCCTGGGAACCGGACCCCTGGGAACTCGCAAAGACGTCAAGGCGGAAACCAAAAGAGTCCCAGCCAATACGAGAATTCGATTGAAACTCATGTACTATCTCTGTCGCGTCTCCAAAGCTGGATTCATTATACCGACTTGCATTCACGTAAGATAAATTCCCACGTCGCAATACCACAAATTTCTATTTTACGATAAGACAAACTAAAACTCGATTATGAAAAACTCAGGTCGTCTTTGAATCGCTGTACGGAAATAACACAAATCGGAAATTGAAATCGCTCGCGCTCGAATTCACGCTGAATATGGTTCAAGGGTGAGTGTTGCCTGCGATTGATGATCAGTGGCTAAAATTCGATAAAATGGATTTTCGACCCTCCTCCAGGTGTAGCCCGATGCCGCTGGTCCAAGTCGCGGGCGTCCTGCTCGAGGGAATGATGAAACTGATATCGGAGGGCGAACAAGAACACGCTGGAATGGCGTACAGAATAATCGGGAAGATGGGTCAAAGAATTCCTAGTTTGGTCAACAAGGATCTGAGTCTCCTGCAACGATTCTTCGAGGCTTTTGCACAGAGCGAGCCCGAATTAGGGACCAATATCAGGGAGGCACTCATGTGCATGTCCGGGGCTTTTGTACTTAATCGTGAAGACGAAACTGGAATGGAACTCATGAACACGCTGTTGTCTCTGTACATAGAGTCACCGAAGAAAAGCGTCAGGTACATTTTCATCCGCTGCTTTGACATTTGGAAAGAATATTCCTACGTTAAAAATCATTATGTTTTACAAACGAATTGGTTTTGCAGATCCATTGCTGGATATTACGCCGCCACGGTATTTCCTTCCGATCACGCGCCATCGAGGTATCTCCTGCTTCTAGCTTCTGGCGACGAGGGAAACAAAACATCGGCCGAAGCTACGAAAGCGTTGTACGGCACCGGAGACGGCGCGGAGCGAGAAAATTCCGACGAGAAGGAATTGTGTCTTCCTCCATTTCCAAAGCTGGTCACTTACATTGACAGACAAATGAAATTGAGAATGGAGCGGCCAGCGACTGAAAAAGTCAGCGTCGGGAATGTTCTGTTACCTTACAACATCGTCACGTTCAAAGAGGTTTTCACACATTTCTTATTAAAGTGTGTCATCTAAAATGGAAAAAAAAATTTCATTTTTTATTCAATTTTGTAGATAATTAATTACCTTCGATTGTGTCTGGCAAAAAGTGCTGAGCTTCCTTCGATTGTCAAGCCGATTGAACATCCTTGCGAGCACAGTCCCGTCATCGGACGATATTTAGAGAAATTATTCAAAGAACAGCCAAAAGTTTTGAACGAGTATCTGGACATAATCATGCCGTTTAATCGCGCAATCGCTGGTCTGTACTCTGATTCTTTTATTCTTTATTTCGATAATTTAATTCTGTTACATACTGATAATTTGGGGAAAAAAAATGATTTGCAGATCCTATGGCCCTGAACGCTTTGCTGGAAATCGTGGGAACAGTACCGAGTTCCCTGAGCGAGCGTTATATCAAAGAATTACCATGGCTAAGGAATTTGCTGACTTCATCGAAAAACGATATAAGAAATCTGGCTGCACAAATTCACGCGATAATAATGGCTCATGGTTGTGACGAGAATGAATTCGAAGAGCGTGCCACCGAGTTTTTAAACACATCGAAACGTCGCGGCGTTACCCAGAATCAGCACGGTGCATTGATCGCGCTCGCTTGGATGCTCGAGAGAACGTTGATGATACGAAAGGCAAAAGTTGAAAAAGAAAAAATCCTCAAATGGGCAACTTACGTCAACGTTGTCGAAACTTTATGTACGTATTTTCACGAAAAAATCATTAACAATGCTTCAATTGGCATTCCCATAATAATTGATGATATAATGTTTACAATGCTACTATTTTGTAGGGTCTTTTCTCACGAACAGCTCAGGATTGTTAGCAGCGGCTGCTGTTCAGGGTATCGGGATATTGGGAAAAACTTTCACGTTGCCTATCCCCGACGAAGGAAACGCCGAGAGTTCGAACAAGAAAAATATTGTCGAAACTCTCTTTTCCATCCTCAGCAATGTCAAATCGAATGAAAAGGTGACAAAAACGATCCGTGCTCTCAAAATTACAGTTAAGAATTAAATTTAATTATTCGTTGACATTTTTCTATCTTGCAAACACAATTTATCATTAGACCAAGGAATCGGCCGCTCTCTCCCTGGGACAGTTGTGCGTTGGGGAAAATTTTCCCTATACAAAAACGATTGCGGAGAAGTTACTTGGATTGGCAAAAGAGGCAAGTCTTGGAGCTACTAAAAAATCGATTATTCGAAAAGGAAATCGAGTGAGTGAAAAATTTGGGCATTTTTAGACGAAAGACATATCGGCTCATCTGTCAATGGCCGAATCTTTGGTGCTGTGCGTGCAAGGACCAGCATCACCAGAGGCTCGAGACGTGTGGAAATTCCTTCCCAGCGAACATGACGTTCAATGCACTCAGCAGAGTGACGATCTTTTGGCTTTGGTTACGGACAAATTGTTGGCTCTTTCCAGAGATCCGCATCCAAATTCTAGACAGGTTCGAGAAATAAAATTAAATGCGAACTCTCTTTGCAAAGCTTTCAAATACACGAATTATTTTTGTCGTTTTTATCCAGGCCGTAGCAGTTTGGTTATTTGCTGTGGTAAAACACAATTCCAAACGGCAGAGCGTTGTAAACAGATTGCAACCGATTCAAGGTGCATTCATAGATTTACTTTCAGAAAATAGTGGTAAGTTCAACATGCAAATGTAGATCATATTCACAAACTTGTCTAACGTAAGATTAAATTAATTACATGTGTTTCTTTGTTTAGATATTATTCAAGACATTGCGTCGAAAGGCCTGGGTCTGGTCTACGATAGCAGCGAAGCGAACGGCCGCGAAGGTTTACTTTCGAACCTCATGGGGCAATTCGATCAGGGAAAACGAACGGTGAACCAAGTCACACCGGACACTCAAGTCTTTGAGGAGGGTCAATTGGGTGCGAGTCCGACCGGGTACGATTTTCACGACGTTGCTTTGAAAATCACGAAAAAAAAAATAATAATTGAAAAACTCTGGAAAACGAGAGATATTGATAAATTTTATTATCGCAGAGGGAACATATCCACGTATCGCGAAATTTGTTCATTGGCATCCGATCTGAACAAACCAGAGCTCGTTTACCAGTTTATGCATTTGGCGAATTACAATGCAGTTTGGACGTCGAAGAAAGGAGCGGCGCTCGGGTTTTCAGCGATCGCGAATCTGGCAGGCGGCGAGTTGTCCAAGAACCTGGGCCATATCGTTCCGAAATTATACAGATACCAGTTCGATCCGACGCCGAAGACGCAGCAGAGTATGGCGAGGATTTGGCGAAAAATCGTTCCATCGACGCAAAAAGCTGTAAGCGAACAGGAGTCGCGAGCGCTCCGTTGCGAATTGCCGCCGAGAATGCGAATAGCCAGGATTGCCGTTAGTTCTGCTTTTTCAGTTGGAGCAGTACCACGAGGAGATCCTGGACGACCTGGAAGTAAATCTTACGAGCAACGAGTACCGAGTTCGAAGCAGCTGTTGCCTCGCCCTCGCTGATCTGCTGAAATCCAGCGCCGCGCTCGACCTCCCAAAACGCGCTCCCAACTTGTGGAAACAATTGTTTCGCGTGATGGACGATTGTCACAAGGAAACGAGAATACGAGCGACCACGACCGCGAAAGTTCTCAGCAAGGTACTGATCATGACAGTTTTTTTTTCAATTGAATAACTTGATTATTGACTTATCTACATAGAATTAATTTTGTGAAATTAAACGCAGGTCTGCGTTTGTCACTGTGACCCATCCTACGGAAAATCGGGCGAGCTCCTTCTCGAGGCAATATTACCGATACTCATGGACACCGGAATAACTCACAACGTCGTCAGAGTCAGGGCGATATCTCTTCAAACGGTATCTCAACTCGTCACGACCGCTGGCGCGATGCTCAAGCCTTACCTCGTTACTCTAATACCAGCTCTGTTGACTGCTACCGATCTGGAAATTCCAAAGCTCATTTACATGAGCAATCAATACGGAGCGCAGGAAGACGTCCAGGAGGCCATCGACGAGGCGAGAACGAACGTCGCGAAAAATAATTACGCGACCGAGACTATGACAAAAGTAAGCTTTCTTTTATTTTGGTATACATTATACGTTTTTTTAATAGTTTGATTTTTTTGGTTTCTGTTTTAACAATAAATTTTGTCCACAGTGTACGCAGTACGTCGACGAATCGGTTCTCAAGGATCTGATGCCAAAGGTCATAGAATTGATCAAATCGAGCATAAGTTTGGGAACGAAAACGGCGATATCGCATTTCCTGATACTCATGTGCAGTCACGTGAAGCAAGAGCTGCAACCTTTCGCTGGAAAAATATTGACGGCCCTTGCAAATGGACTGAGCGATCGAAATGCAGCTGTGAGAAAAATCAACGCTGTTACGATCGGACATATAGTAGGCTCCGCCAAACAATCTAGTCTGGACAAATTGTTTAATTTGTTAAATACATGGTACATGGAGAGAGAAGGTAACATCGACACTTATCGATTCGTATTTAATTGATCAAGGATTGGTTCCGAAATGACGAGCGTTCAAACGATTTTTCGTTGACAGATGACTCGATAAGATTTGCGATTGGACAAACCATACAGTCGATAAACAATCACAGTAATGACGTTGTGAAACAGTACTCGGAAGTACTGATTCCATTAATTTATTTTGCGATGCACGCGGAGAAGGTGCCCGGCAATGAAAACACGATAGAGTTGTGGACCGAATTGTGGGGAGAAATGGCACACGGTACGGAATACACGATTAGACAAAATTTGAAGGGTATAACGAATACTTTGAAAAATGCTCTGGAGTCTGCGTCTTGGACAATGAGAGCTCAGGCAGCGAATGCCGTGTCGACACTGGCTCTCAAGCTCGGATCTACCATGGATGAAGAGGCTGGAAAAAGCTTGTTGCTGATCCTGAAAAGTGGCCTTCAGGGTCGAACGTGGAACGGCAAAGAACGTCTCGTGCAGGCTCTCGCGACTCTGGCTTGTAATTGCAAGTACGTTCAATTTTTATCATCGCCCAAGAAAATCAGTGAAAAATCAAATTATTAATATTCCTTCGATATTCTCATATTTTTAGAGACACGCTGAACAAAGACACGGAGCTCATGGAGACCATTTTGGAAGTTTTATATAAAGAATGCAAAAAAGAAAATGTCGAGTACAGGCGGCACGGTGTCAAGGGCTTTGCGGATGTTCTCCATGTTTTAGAAATCGACAAGTTTTCTCAACTTTACGACATCGCACAAGAGATATTGATCAAGGTAAGCTGATCAGTGAAGAAGTTGTTTTTTTTTTCAATAATTTCAAGTTCTTAATTTGAATACGAATACGCAGTTGTTGAGAAAGAATGACGATGACGAAGACGAGGATGACATTCGCAGTGCTACGAGCGAGGGTACAAAGCGACGTGAAGACAAGTTAAAATTACAAGAAACTGTTTACGAAGCGCTCGGTAAAGCCTGGCCATCGTCAAACAATAGCAAAGACACTCAAGGTTAGTTTTATATAATTTTATGAGAAATATATATTAGAGATAAACTTTTTGTGAAAACTATTGTATTTTCTGTTGCAGATAAGTACTGTGTGCAATTCGTGACTCACTGTAACGAAACTTTGAGAAATACAACGCGACCTACGCAGGTCGCTATTTTAGTTTCGCTGAATTTGTTCGTCGACAAGCTTTTGTTACTGAAGAAAAAAGCGACGGAAATCAGTGAGCAGGATCAGGCGCTTTTAGATACGATTTGTCAAACTCTCAATCAAATATTGGAATATTCATTGGGTAAGAAAAGCGTGATCTAAAGAAAATTCGACAACGCGTACGATTTTAATGGTTGTTCGTAAAATCTTTCAGGTATATCGAAATATACGAGAATCCGAAAAGAAGCGCTGAACATAATCGTTTCTTTATCCAAGAAGCTCAGCGAGACGGAGAACACGAAAGAGCTCGATAATTTGACGACTTTCTTCAAAAAAATGCTGCCAACGCTGACGCAGGACAACCAGCCGGAAGTCAGAACGAGAGTTATTGACATCAAAGGGACCCTCAAAATATAAATTCGTCTTTATTTTGTACACTTAACTTTCTTATGCAATTACTCGATCTTAAATTCGACTGTTTTCGCGAGAGTAACTGGAATTGGCGTACCTCATCACAGATCAAGAACTCGTAACTGTGTCGTGCCTAAAGGATTATTTAATGCGCAATTGGAAGCATAATCAAACGTGCATGAAGTTGAACAACTCTTTACCCAATCGTAAATTTATAATAGGAACAGGTATATTCAGCATAAAATATTATACAGTAGATTTGTAACTGTATGCAATTGTTTCATAAAACGAGAAGGCTGTATCAAAATATAACAATTCAGATATCTAGTATACGAACGAGTACCTCATTTATTTTTTGATTTTTTTTAACAATATCGAAGCACCTGCACCTTTTTTCTTTTTTAGTGCAGAGGCGAAGCCTTCGAGTTTATTTTTCAATGATGAAACTACGGATTCCACGCTATTTTCCAGAAGCGAGACCAGGAGGAAGCAGCCTCTGTTGAAGTTGATCCATCGCTCGATCATCTCGTTGTCGAGCCTCGTCTCGAGTATTTCGCCGAACGTCGTCATTTCTTTTTCTCCAAAGGTCTTGTCTGTGAGGACGAGTTTTTTGAGCGTCATGTGTAACCCGGAATGCTCGACGGGAGCGCGTTCTTCGCCGTTGTCCTCCTTTACTCGAGATTCTTCGTCACAAATAAAATTCGCAACTGCCTCGAAGGCGCTCTTCAATTTTTCTCCCTGGCCCCGCTTGAGGATCGCCAGGGTAACGACAGCGATTGAACTGTTCGCCAGCCAAGATGTTGCGTCCTGCGCGATGGAGTCGAGAAGAGGCTCGATAGCCGCCTCGACGAGTTCCCCCTCGCGAATCTCCGCTGATTTTTTGCTCGTCGCGTTGCCGTCTCCCTGCTTGAGATCCTCGATGAGCGCCGGATGAAAGTGAGCCGTGTCTCGTCGAGCGACTAGATAAAGAATTACTCTCCTCCCGTACTCGTTGGAAGCGATTTCCACGACGTCGGAGAGTATCTCCGACAGGATTGACTTCTTAACGAAAACCGTGTCGTCCACCGAATCGAAAATCGCCATTAGAACAATGTGACCGTGCTCCGAGATGCACAAGTCCTTCACGTGGCCTTTCAACGATTTCAGCGACAATTTTCTGTCCTTGGTCGTACCGTGCCAGATGCAAATCGTCCCAGCTTTCGCGCCGTTCTCGCTGTGAGATAACTCGACGATCGAGCTTCTGAGCATAACTATTATTTCCGCTCTGTCTTCGGAAGAACAAACTTTGAGATAATCCGCGATAACTGTCTGAACGATGGGCGAGGTGAAGAGCTTCTTGTTGAGAATTCTCAGTAAGTTTATTTTCACGGCGGACAGTGTCGCGGACTTCAAGTCGGAAGCCGAAGCGTAGACGTCGCTTATCGTTTTGACTTTGTCGTCCTTCGCGTGTTTATACATGTCGCCGTAAAATTCCTGTCGAAAATGGATCTTGTTCAAGTCCGTTGCAAAGTTCGTGTAAGCGTAATCGATTACGGGCGAGGATACACTGTGGCTGACCAATTTAACGACATGACCGTAGCACGAAGTTATAATGTCGTTCCTCGTGCTGGCTGAACCGTATTTCAGACCTTTCATTATGCAATTTTTCGCATATTTTGACTGAAGCATCTGAAGGAACGACGGCTTCAATTCGGTCATCACATTTTCACGGATTTCAGGATTACAGTACTTCAAAAGCCATTGAATGACCCTGGATAGATCGTGCGTGAATATCGCTCTGTGCAAATTTCCTTTCAACAATTCGTACAACTTTTTGGACAATTTTTCACGTTCTTCGGTGCTGCAGTTAACTCTGCGCAATTTTTCCCCAATCATTTTCGCTTTCACAGACAGTCCGTAAACGTCCGCCAATCTTTTTTCTTTGCGTTTTTCTCGTAATTCTTTTTTTTCTTTCTTCAATTCCAACCAATTGGGTTTTTCTCCGTCAGCAACCTGTACAATGTTCCCTTTTTTTCCATCTCGCTGTACTTTCTTTCCAAATTGTGGAACAGCTTTTTGAGCTGTTGACTTATCTGCTTTTTTAATTTCAGTCGGCTTCTCGAATTTACTCTTCTTGGCTTGTTTCTCTGGCGGCGCTGATTCGTTTGCTAACTTTTTCTTTTTTTTTATATCTTTTGACGGGCCAGCTGACTTTTGGGTCCCATCCTTCAAAACAGCATTCTCAGTTTCACTAGATTTTCTCTTCATCCTGACACTATCTGAAACGAACGCATTTTCGTAATATAAGCAATTTTGAGAATCAATCCAAAATCTTTGCAAGAGTACCATTAAAAGTTACTTCTTATCCAGACTTTATTTTTGTTTCGCATTATTACCAGTGGCTAACCTCAAAATATAAAAACAATCAATATGTGTATTTAGCTGGATAAATAAAAAACAACTAACCTTTATTTTATATGCAAAAAAGGCTCGTGAAGCAAATAAATTCGATAACGAGCTTTTTAACTCGTTTTACATTGCTTGTTGAACTGATGACAAAATTCCGGAGCTCGTGTGTGAAAACACGTGTGTTTACTCGTCGATAATGCAGGAAGGATAAAAAATAGGGGGGGGACGAAGAGAGAGAGAGAGAAGGCGCGCACGCGCCAGTGTGGCGCATGCTCAACCCCCCCCCCTCTTGTTCCGCGGAACTCGATAATGTTCGGGAAATTTCGGAAACATTCGACTCCGCCGAGGTCGACACATGCACGGTTTAAATCGTGAGTGATCGTAAACGGAGCGCGCACACAGGCTCGGGTGCGAGGTCATACTTGGACCGGCCGAAATAGTCCAGTGCGCTGACGAGAAGGCCTGTCGCTGGCTGTCTCGACTGGTGTATGCTTTGAAGCTTATCCATTTTTTCCACAACATGCTAATGAGTTTCAATCGAATTTTGAAGAAAATAACGTGCAGTGGATTTAGAATACGAACGATATTTGACAGTGCCAGACATTTACCATCCTGATCGTTCGCTAAATTAATATTATTAGTATCAATTGTGCAATAAGGCGTGCGGCGCGAATTATAGAAGGAAGCATGCCTGGCAAAGGTGGGAGACGAGGAAAGTCGGGTAAGCATTATATGTATATATATATATGTGTGTGTTTGCGCCTTTTATCTACACAGCTATACAACATCCGTGTTATTTCCTCGAGATGATTGTGCAATAAACCGTAACTCCGTTCCTCTTTCTCTTTTGCGTTACCTTGGAAACATTTGTAAAAAGAAAACTCGTTTCCATCCAATACTTTTCACTCTCGTTTTTTCGCTCGCACGTTCAGCCAGAAATGCTCCCCTTTTTTTTCCGAAGCAAAAAGCATGCTCGGAGATCGCTCCGTGGCGGAAAAACGCCCGATAACATGTGGAGCTCTTGCACTTGTGCAATCTGAGTCATCAAATGATATCTGATTCTTCCCGTAAATTACCTTATTCCGTATGTTCGATATACAGCGTGAACATGAACGTTCTGTACCCTTCTAGACGTTTGTCACGATATGGCTGATGGCCAGAGTATCAATTTTTTCGATAAGCGCGATTACCGAAATCCAGACGAACTCCCGTTCAAAATTCATCTCGTTTAATCTGACAAACGGACGGAAAAATATTGATAAGAAAAAAAAGATATTCTAAAATTAGCCTCCATTGATGAGGCCTTTTGCGTTTGTTTTTAATTTTTTTTTTCTTTAAATAAGCATGGAATCAAACAAATTTTCGATGATAGGAGATTTTATATATTTTTTAATTTTAAAAATTCATCAGGTCACGGCCATGGAAAGCGTGCCGAGGCAACATCCGACGACGATTCGAGCAACAACGATGCTGGGAGCGTGATTAGTGGACAATCCGACAATCGAAGCATTCTTGCGGAAGATGTAACTAACGATAACAACGAGATCGACGAATTGTCGCAGCAAGAGATCTTTGAGGAGAAATTGCGCGAGGCGATAGATGGACTGACTCAGAAGAGCGCCAAAGGACGAACCTCTTGCTTTGTCGGAGTTGAGAGGATCTTTGCCATCAAGTACATTCCCGATTTCGTTGAGGATCGCAAAATGACGATTACCGATTGCGTTGAGCGCGGCCTGAAGAAGGGACGAAGCGAGGAGCGGTGTACCGCCGCTCGCTTGAGTACCTTGCTCTGTGTACAGCTTGGAGCCTTCGACAGTGCTGAAATTGTTTGCAAAGACCTCAAATCGACCTTAACTTTCATTGCCAACGACAATACTGCCTCAAACAATGCAAGAGCTGAGGTATAACTGTTGTAAATATACCTCAAGGAATATTCTTTATTTAAAAAAATTTAAAAAAAAAATTATTTTATAATCTTTCAGTGTTGCTGGGCCTTGAGTATGAACCAATTTTTCTCGGGCAACGATGCTGCCGACACCATCGATATTGTTCAACTTTTATCAACTATTTTCGCTGGTTCGTATTTGAAGGGTAACGGAGCAGCGGCCTCCGTGTCCGCCGATTTGGCATCGCTTCACGCAGCTGCGCTGTCCTCTTGGACTCTCTTGCTTACCGTCATGAGCGCTTCAGATATATACAATATGCTAGCGAGTAGCAGAACGAACAATTTCATGCCGTAAGTCCTTTACTCATTTTTAAAAAGACATTCACTTTAAATCGTTAAGATGGAACGCGTAAAAAAGAGAGACTCGCTCAAGCATTAAATTTTGTTAAAAATCCGATTTCAGCTCACTTGGCAGGCTTCGCGAGCTATTGGAGTCACCTCACTTGGACGTCCGTTTATCCGCTGGCGAGGCTCTGGCTGTTATCTTTGAACTTGGTCGTGATTTCTCAGAGGATTACGAGCAAGAGTGGGCGTACGAGCTCGTTGATGTACTTAAGGAATTAGCGACGGACTCGAACAAGTACAGAGCCAAGAAAGACCGAAAGCAGCAACGTGCGAGCTTCAGAGACATACTGCGATATATCGAGGTTAATTGAGCTAAACAGCGAATACGCTTTCGCGAATAACGCTTTCCAAGCGTTATACGTAATTTGATCATTTTTCAGGAGGACATTGTACCTGAGGCGAACATCAGATTTGGACAGGAGGTTTTGTACTTGGAAGGATGGTGCGCTCGTACGCAGTACAACGCGTGTTGTCGCCTTCTCGGACCCGGCATAAACATTCACCTCGCGGAAAATCTGCTTCTTCGCGAAATTTTCCAACTAGGCAACAAGGCAGTCCCGATATCGTCCTCGCAAAGAACTAGTAAGCTCGAACGGGTAAGTCGACATGTCTCAATAAATTGTTAATAATTACGTCACAAATTGGTCTTCTTCGTCCATCGATACCATTTTTCATTTACTTTTCAGACGTTGATGAACGCTGCGGCATTCAAAGCTCGCACCATACAACGGAATAAATATCGTGACGAACGTTCGGCAGCTATGGCTCCTTAAATATTCGCTATAAATTTACTCTTACTCTGCATTATCTGTACACATATATACACTCGCGCCTTAATCATTTTATTTTTTATTTATTATACTAACCGGACATGAGTGATTTATCATTTTCTTCAAATCTCGTCGTAGTTCTGTACACGCGTCTGGAAACGCAATTTTAGAATTCTTTTTTCCTATTGACACGAAACTCACGAACGGTTGACTCAAACGATATAGTTTTTGGGGATTTAGTGAAAAGAAATTAAACGCAAATATCTAGACGACCGTCCGTATAATTTAGTAACGTTGAAGACAAATTTTTGTACATAACTGAAATAAAGAGCGTTGTATATGACACTCATCGACGATTATGAAGATAAAAATTCAATCGTATTTAGAAACGTAGCAGCGATGATGTACCCAGTATATATATTTACATCACTATTTCTTTCTGGTGTTATCTATGTCCCTGTCAACTGTTCGAATCTTCACGAAGATGTATTTTTTACGCATCATCGGTGACACGGGACTGTGTTTTATGGAATTCGTTGATTTGTTAAATTTGTCACGTTTGTTATAAGCGAATCGATTACACGCTGTAAACAATCGATGTAAACGAAACAATAAATCAACTGCAAATATTTAGCGTCTTTCGTGCAACTTAATACCGTTTGTCATCCAAATGTATTGATGTCCTGTAAGAGTGGAAAAAAAAACTATATTTGTCTCACTTAATTAACTGAGTGAAGAAAAAAATATAGCAGCTGACCTTTTGCATTATATATGCAAGCTGACTGTTTGACTTTTAAATTCTTTTTCGGACAGCATGTGCCATCGGTAGCCCAGGATTTTCGAGACTTCTCTCTCCGTACTCTCGTACGAACGACTGTTCATTTTAATCCATTGATACTGCTCCATAGACCAATCACTGATATTTTCCCAGTATCTGTCGCACCGTTTGAGAATCACGTTTCGTCGAACGTAAAGGAATCGCAGCGACTTTGCCGTTGCGACTATTTGGAGTAATGTCGCTGTGGATATTTTGTCTCGTATCATCTGAAATGTTACATTAATTTTTTTAAATTACGGGGTCCACTTTTTAAATTTATCTTGAAATTTTGTCAAAATTAATTTGTGAATGAAAGTAAAAAGAAAAAAAAAACAAAATTCAAAGAGACAGAGAAGAAACATAGAGAATTCGGAGCAACCAAAGAATAGAAAATTAGGAGAATTAGTCGATGGCGAAAACAAACCTCGGAGCTTTTAGTCATTTTCGAGAAAAGCCGGAAAGAGGGTAGGTAGCCAAATTGGATTACGTTCGCGCGTCATCGGAGATTAAAATTTTTTAACAGGGTTGAAGCCACTCGTAATGTACTACAATTTAAAAGTATATATAAATATTCTATATCGGCGTACAAATAATGTATAAAATATAAAAATCACGGTACAGAGAATGTGGCGCATGCTGCATCCTGTTTCGCGTTACAGAGCATTATTGACGCTGCGTTCCTTTGCCACCATACGAGGAAATGGAAACAACACACAGTAAATACGTTCGCTTTGTTTCAAACGCAAAAGCTGGCTACCAATGTGTGAAGATTTGGGCACATTTTGCACAGTCCCACCAACGCCTCGTCCAGTCTTTTGGCGAAATTTTTGTGGAGATAGTACCTCGACAAGCCTTTCAAGGCATACACTCGAAGAGTCGAACTAAAATAGGCCCCGTGTGCCATTATCATCGTTGGAGAGACCTGAAAAAGTCAAGACTTATATAAAAATCTTCGGAAAACTTGATTACGACCTGTAAGATTTATAAGAAACCTGTATCGTTGGATTGTCGAGAACTATACTGTGGCAGGGTACACAACTCTCGTGTAACAAATCCATGGGCAACATTATGATATTTGGCCTGTTACATTCTACTTCAAAGTGTACCTTCAAGTGAGGATTGTTTTTACGCATTTTTGACCAAGCTGAACTTTTTGGCTGAAACAGAGAATAAAATAAATTTAATTGGAAAAAAATCTTTTTTTATATTACTTAAAAATTAGATAATTGAATTATTATTACCAGCTGCACTGTACCATCCATCGAACTGTAACGATTCTGTAAAATGTGAAGATGTTCTAATTTTGTGTACCCCAACAACTCTAGAACATCATCGTCTAAATTTTGTGGACTGATAACAAGAACCTGAGGGAGAACGAAAATGAATAGAACTTGCAATGTGACATAAAAAATGAAACCTTAAAATGACTCTAACGTACTTTGAGGTTTAAAAATACTCCCACGTGTATAAGAGGACAATACTGCTTTGTTGCGTTGATGAGGACTAATTTTTGTAAAGTCAGTCCACAATTTTCACAAAGGTCGTCCAGCAGGTGCAAGGCTTCTTTGTTATCAAGCATGAGATCTATGAACTCGAGAGATCTCAGGTTGACCAAATTTCTCGTGAGCCTTTTAAGGGCTTCCAGGAGTTTACCGCCAGTGCCAAAGAGTCTGATTCTCTCAGGGTCATCACGATTTGCCATGTTGCATGGAAAGGTGAATTTCAGATGACGAATGTGAGTCCCAACGCCGGCGACGGACAAGTTGTCGCATCCCTGTTTCTCGGTGTACCAAGAGACCATGTTCATGAATTCGTAGAGATTGTAAAAATTGAGCATCGGCTCGAAAGTCAAAGATCTTATGTTTTTGCCAATTTTGTTGAGACAGGTGGACGTTCTCATGTGATCCAACACATACTGCCAGCCGCTATAGTAATTGAATTTCCCTCTGGTCAGTGTTGTATCCTCGAGCACAAATCTCTCCCAGACTTTCTGGAGCTTGAAAGCTCTGTACCACGATTTGCAAACGAGCGAAGCATAGTAACGTTCTCGCATGTCCAGGTAAGAGAATATTTGCTCCAGCAAGATATCAGGGGTCTGATCCCAACAGCTGTATTCCCCGCTCTTCTCATCCTCGTCCGTTTCTATGTCTACGTAGAGAGCTGTGAAAAAGCATTTGAGCATGGAAACTCATAAGAACGTTGTCACGATTTAATAATAATATTCTTTCGGCTTCTTTCGACAATACAACATTGATGCGTCGAACGAATACTAAATTTAGAAATTCACCAGCGCCAGCGGAAAATTTATTTCTCGCACATTCTGGTAAGATGACGTAAATCTCGATTCTCAAACAACATATAGCAGAGTAATCTCTGTCGTCCGAAAGGTTAATTGGGGGCTGAAAAATATTAAAATCGATACCTTTTGCCTGTTCATCGAATTTCCAGCATGCACGCTCCAATTTCATGCCCGATCGAGCAAGCATTTTTCACGCATTTACCGTATGGCTATAAGAATCGATAAACAATGAAAATCAATGAGAGCACAAATATCCCCGACGAATCAAAAAGAAAAGCAAAACACACTTTTTCCGCGTAGTATAAATACTCCCGGTTTTTTTCAATTCCCCCCCGTGCCGGCAGCGCCGCTTGCGAGGCTCACTGGAAGCAATAAGAAGGCGGAAATGCTCGCCGATAGATCATTCCAGTCAAACGAGAGACTTCCGTCTTCTTCGATAGATGTTGAACGACTCAACCGCGGTGCGTGACGTAATCATTCTCTGCCGTGGTGTTCAATAGACACTCTTCGTGCGAGGTACTCTTGCTAAATCGTCCGAAACTTTGAATTAAATCGTCACTGACGAGAATAAAAATGAGTGCTATCATGAGAAATGCGTTGCGCAGCGGAGTCGTTAAGAATCTGATAAAACCACCGATCGTCGGGAGAAAATCAACCCTGGTACAGAATCAATTGGCTCGTTCCGTTTGGAACATGTGCGGCCGAGCCGGCAACGAAGTACTCGCGCCTCTAACCTCCCTAAAAGTTCATAAATCGTCGAACATGTGCAATTGCGGGCAATGCAGAAGCGCCCACACAAAAGGTATGAAATTTCTAATCCCTCATTTTCATTGTAACACGCTTGTCATGTCGCGCGTTATGATTTAATGCGATCCTCCTCATCCCGGCTCGATCGGGCGAGGAAAGTGAAGCGCGTCAGAGAACAGCGGCGCCATGCTGCAATTAAAAGAAATACCCGCATCCTCCTCGCCGATAAATTGTTTCATTTTTCATTACATTTCATTGTTTTTCATTGACCGCTCGTGTTGAACACTACCAAATTTACCATATCATTTTCTCTTGAACTTATCGGAAAAATGGTAAAACTTCCAAGTTTCACACGTTTTCATGACAATGTTTTTTTTTTTTTCGCAGCCGAAAAAGAGTTGGTCGAGTTTCTCGCTGAGGAAATTCAGGCAGAGAAGAAAGCACAAAAGTTGAAAACTATTCCTACAGATTTGGAAGGCTTCACAGTTTCTCTGGATGGCGCCAATGTGACTTTAGAGAAGAATGCAAATGATGAAAAGTAAGTTTGATCCTTAACATCATTTATAAACAAAAACCAAAGCGTTGAGTACAATGCGAACACTTGTAGTCGCTTTGATAATTTACCTTTGGTACATGAAGCAGGTTTTTCCATGTATTTATATTATACCTTAAACAAGTATAACAAAAACTGTGGAATTACTACAAAGAAGATTCTCATTGCAATTTAATCTTTAATTTTTTTGCTTGTACTTAAAAATTTGACTTTTTTCCTCTTCAGAATTACAATTACTTTCAATATAAATCACACTGTCGATTCGGCAGAACCAGAAATTGACCCTAACGACGACAAACCTGAAGTTGGAGAGATGAAGAGCAAGCCCAATTTCAACGTAGACATCAAAAGAGGAACTCTCAACTTGTCATTCTCATGCTCTTTCAACCACGAGCCAGGTTCATCGGGTGCTGATGAAGGATACAGTAAGTGAAACAATAAAATTATATGGTTTTTGAGTTGCCAAAGCGTTGATCACAGACTGATAGGCAAGATCAGCCTGATATAAAGCTTTGGTAGATCAAAGTATTGTCACACCTGGAAAATGATTTTTTAATTCTAATTGAATTTTTTGTGTGCCAGTACGATATTCTACAATATCCTCTTATTATTTTGACAATTGTTCCATTTTTATTTTGACGTATATATTTTTCAGATGACATTTTCGGTATTGACGAAATTACGCTCTATGAAGGAGAACACAGTGACAAGACTTACGCCGTTGCTGGAGAAGTTATCGATGGCGTGAGTAAAGAGATTTTGCACTAATGATAATGCTTATTTGATCGATTTTTCAATATGCTATTTTTCTATTTTTCAGTACTTGTACGACTTGCTCATGAATTATTTAGAAGAAAAGGGCATCTCGAATGAATTTGCGGAAAAAATGATCGATCTTAGCACGACCTACGAACACACGGCGTACATCAGTCTTCTCGAAGCTCTTTCCAAATTCACAGCTGGAAAATAATTCTTGTCCGAATGCATCCACAATCTTGAAAATCGTTTAATTCCTTATAGAAAGTTTTCGATAATGTGCTAGATACAGAAAAAGTAATATGCAATGAAGAAAAAGTAACCCAGTTAAAGATTTTCTTGATCTGTTTAACGATTCTTCAAAAATCAAGAATCATCTATACGCGTATATTATCGTTAAATAACGTGAAGATCCTACCAGACTTTGATCCTTTTTTTTATCGATTGTTTTAAGTTGTCACAAAAGCGTCGATTGTAATTTTTTGATGAAAATAAAAAAAAAAGTTAAGCGACCCCGGTGTTGTGTTTTGATCCCAAATAATGAAATTATGCTTTGTTGAACGAAATTTTGTATTCATCAATTGAAAGACGTGACGAAATTTTGTTCGATGGAACGAACGAAACGCCACCTCGGTAGAAAAAGGAACCTCATTGTGTCGAGCCATAACAACAATACAAGCGCACATAGCATGTGTTCAGCGTAAATCCGGTTGAAATTTGTTTCGAAAACGAGTTTTACGCCTTGTACGATTTAATATTGGAAAGCAAAGAAAATACTCCTTGTCCTGAACGAAATATTATATTTCTCTTACAAAGGTGCAACATTTACATTGCACAGAGAAAACTCGTCAAGTTAGAAAGGGTCAGAACCATCTCGAATTTGGGATTGTCTTTCATTTCACTTGACAATAAGCATCACCTGGAGTTTCTTGAGTAAAAAGTGAAAAAAAAAAACATGACATACCGAATGTTGGAATTGAGAATAAAACTGTCAAAGAGTTAACTGTGGACTCGTAGTATGAAAAATTTTCTCTGCCACACGTACATATTTAAAAAAGTGTACTTTGTTCTGCGAGTAATCAACAATGGATGTTGAGAAAATAGCAATGTTCGCCGGGGTAGGGTTTGCCCTTGGAGTAGGAGCTTTTGTCCTGTGGGGCCCTTCTCCGAGACCTAGAAGAAGAGGTAAGCTCTCGAGTCCAAGACTTTTCTTCAAGCTCGCTGATATTGGATTTTTCTTAAACTAATCTGTTATTTATTGCTTCAGGCCAAGTTGCAGGAATCACAAACCTTGGACACACCTGTTTTTTGAATTCTTTATTACAAGCGCTCGCTGCGCTTCCCATTTTCAAAGACTGGTTGAAGAAACAGAGAGACAAGAATAAGTCTACGAGCTTCGTGAGCAACCTTGCAACTGTTATGGACAGTAAGAAATCTTTACTGTTTTTGTAAACTGTTGTAACATATTGTGCTGAGCTTATTTTATGTTGTACCATAGAATGTCATGGAATCATAATTGATCATTTTCATTGCAGAAATCAATGGTTTCGATGAAGATCTGTATGGAGATATCACACCGATAGAACTGATAAATTCACTGGGATCTTCATGGCGCTTTGGTCCTGGACATCAAGACGCCCACGAACTTTTTCACATTACTTTGAGCGCTCTGCAGTCCGAGATTCAAAACACAACGAGCCGGGTACGTGAAGACACGGTCCTGTTGAGAGTTGGAAAAATCGTACATGTATGTGACTCTGTTTACAAAATTTTGTTTAATTTTACAGAGAGGATGTCTTTCCGATGCCTTACCCGATAAATCGGAAAATTCAAAAATTACGGAACTATCGGTCGATCCTTTCGGACTGCGAAGTGTTTCGTGTAATGACATAGCTCAGATGCGCCAGATCTCAAACGGGGAGAAAATATATTCGAGAGACAACGACGAGATAGTTGCGTCGACGAATTCGATACCGAATGGTCATTGTCCGAACAAGCCGGGCGTGATAATAGCTAGATCGCCGAAAATGATAACGAATAACGAAAATAAGGACGAAAGCAGAGGGTCTTTTAGACCCTGGAGCTCGCTCTGCGCCATTCCTCAGTCCAGTATCCCGGCAATTACTCACGAAACTCATCCCTTTTCCGGACTGCTAACCAGCCAATTGCAATGTACGAATTGTAAATGGAAAGTAAGTATTTAAAAAACATTGAAAAAATTATTATTTTGTATTATTTCATTGCACACATTTTGTTTTTGCTCTCAATTACAGTCACCCGTTCGTTACGACAAACTGGAAAGCCTGTCCTTGCCTTTACCTCCAGCCGGTGGTATGTTAACGTGGAATCAACACACTCTTACTGAATTGCTGTCGCGTCTGGTGACGAGCGAAGTTATTCACAACGTCGAGTGCGACGCCTGTTCCTCGCGATGTCCGGCCGTGAAAACGTTGACACTCGGCAAGTTACCTCGTTGCTTGTGTCTCCACATACCGCGAACGACCTGGAGCAACTCCGGTATTCCTATAAAGCGAGACGACCCGGTTATCTTTCCGGAAATTTTGGTGCTCGATCCGTTCACTTTCGCCGAAGCGACGAAAAGAAATTCAAAGGTAATATTCGTGAAATTCGATTTACTTTTCGATCTCAACGTATGTTCTCAATTTGATTATTTCTTGAAAAAAGGGTGGAGTGCAATCCACGGGGCTTGTCGATCGGAGTATTTATGCGGGAAATAGCAATATTGGAAAACATAGGTACAAATTGCAAGCTCTCGTCGAACATCGGGGTCCCGTCGATGCCGGACATTTTGTTTGCTACCGACGTGGAAATCGTGAGGGTCAATGGATCTACACCTCAGATACGATTGTCGACGACACATCCTTGACTAACGTCCTTTGCGCCAGTCCTTATCTACTTTTTTACGAACGCATTAATGGATCATCCGGGTAAATCTTGGGTGCCGATCCCCCGAATGTGAAAAAAATTATGCACTTGCTCGACTGACTGTTATTCGCATATCATTTTACACGAACTTTGTTCTTCAAGAAATTCGTTTTCAGTCGAGTTATACGGTCTGAAAAGAAAAAAAAACGGATGCGCCCAACTCAAATGTTTCGTCAGACGAGACTAGTATTCGCTTTGCAGGAGAAAAAATATTATGTCTAGAGAACCATTCAATTTTGTTCAATCAATACTTGCCTTCTAGAGAAAGTACTTTTTTTTTGTAGTGTTCAGAGGTCTTTTGTACTTCCCTAAAAAAAACTTTCGAAATACCAATATAGACGATAGGTAAAATTTTTGGATAATTTAAAGAGAACCACCAATGTATGACAAATCGATATCTCGTGTATCGGTTGAAAGTTCGTGAACATACAATTTTTCGTAGTAAACATTCACATTGTGCGAAAACGATGTGTAACG
This sequence comes from Cremastinae sp. A BG-2022a, assembly GCA_030522545.1. NCBI lineage: Eukaryota > Metazoa > Arthropoda > Insecta > Hymenoptera > Ichneumonidae > Cremastinae sp. A BG-2022a. The sequence goes on along the minus strand of JAPYYW010000368.1, from coordinate 12,011 downwards.
TAACGAATATTTAAGGGATAATCGTTCAATGAATAGCGAGCTTATAATCCAGTTTCCAAGACTTAGAAACATCGAGGATTTCTCACAAATTATGTGATCCATTAGAAACTTTAGATTAGGTCGCAGACTGAACAATTTTACCAATGTTTCGATATTATATTGGTTTATATTAGATAAAATCAGCAGTGAAATTTGATTAGCTGATTTAGTCATCAATAGCATATGAGAATTCATGAAAAAATGAAATATCGTCACGTCATTTGTTAGCGTTAAAGTGCCAAACAATTGAACCTTTTGTTAATGATAAAGTTTCGTAAAGATATTCCGACCATTGATAATTTTATTCAGTTATGCTCAAAGCGACGAGAAATAAAGTTTTACATTTCGTATCTTCAAGTAATATTACAAGGAATTATTTTCTTAAGATGTATCTATGTATAATTATTTGTTAATCATTAATACAAAGTTGAGTTAATTTTAAAATGTAGAACATGTGTGATCAATCTTCTGGTTTTTCTGGAGGAGGCCCACAAGGTTGCAACATCTTTTCCATTATGTTGAATCTCACGCGAGCTTTTGACTCGTTTTCTGCAATGGCAAATGCATTTAGGAGATCATGGTGTCCCATGTACGAACTGCACGAGTCTCTGTGTTGATTGACCATCCACTCGAATTTTGTTGTATCAGCGTGACCAGTGCCAATGTACTTTGATTGCAAATGCTCCAATTGACTGTGTATGTTGTAACGTTCACCCATTCTGAAAATTTATTAGCAAAATTAATCGACTGCTCCAAAAAAAGGTTGATGCTTTAAAAATTAATTGAATGGTCAAAAAATGTTTTCATACAAATTATGCAAAAGTAAATTGTTTCTTTTTTTTTCTACTAGATTAAAAATAAATAAAATTTTAATTATTCGAGCAGAGATGTGTCAGCGAAATTCATTTCTTGGTACTCTAAAAAGAGGTTAAACATTGCAAAAGTTAGGTGAATATTAACAAAATTTATTGTTGCGAGTATAGTTATAGTATGAATGAATGAGTACTCACTTTATTATTGAGTTTAAAAATTTATTATGATAACTCGATGAATTCTGTAAATGTTTTATTTATTGTTTTTGACGAGTATGTTTTGTAATGAACGAGCTTCGTTCGTTCGACACTCGCGCAGCGCTCGATCGAATTCCTCAAGCCCTCTGTATTCGAAGCAGCCAACCGATTATTATCGTTTCTTTCTAATTGTAATATTTTATGGCTATTTTATAAAGCGAAACCATTTGTCCGTGTGCTGGTAAACGTGTCAAAAAAAAAACACACACTTGGATCCCCGTCAAATTTGCGAAACTCGGGATTATAAATCTATTTTTTATTTTTCAAAGTGACGAACGGAAGTCTTTTCTAAGTGAATGTGGTGTGCCTGTTGTATGGAATTCGTCAAATAATTGTTCCTCCACCAAGAATCACTTTGAGTGAATTACTAATAAATAATAAAAGGGGGACGAGGAAAAGTGTCAATTCTCTCGTGACTTGTAATAATGGGTGCATTGACCAGTAGACAAAACGCTGGTGTTGAAGAAGTTGATATCGTCTCGAATCATGCTTACAAATATCCACCACGTTGTGGTTCGTATTCCAAATTATAATTCCATCTGGCTGTAAATCATGCTAATTGTCATTGATAACCTTCCGCAATGTGCAGGCAGCTACTTCGGCAGTCATTTCATAATGGGTGGAGAAAGGTTTGACACGCCGCAGCCGGAAGCTTATCTCTTTGGTGAAAACACTGACCTCAATTTTCTTGGAAGTCGTCCCACCCCGGTGAGCATCAAAGAATTGAAATTTCTTAACTTCCGTGTTAATTTGTCCTTGAAAAACAACATTTTTGCACTCCAGTTTCCTTATCCACCACCTCAAGCGAATGATCCAACAAAGACACTGAAAAGTTTGGTCAACATACGCAAGGAGTCCTTGAGACTTTCCAGAAGTATTGAACAAACGTCGACGTCGTCTCAGCCTCACAATGACATCAGTTCGTTCATAGATGGGGACGGAGACAAAAAGCCAACTAGATTTAACATAGAATTTACCTTTGATTGCGACGTCAGATGTGCCATCACAATATACTATTTTTGTACCGAGGAAGTCACCACCAAAGGAGTTACGTTAGTATTAAAAAGAAAAAGTAACACTATTATGAAAAATACAATTCTTATATCATTGTCTGTCATTCCATAGATACATACCGCGTGATCCGTCAATGAATTCTGAAACTTATCACTACAAGAAAGGTGCAAACCAACAATTTTGTCAGGCCTCTCACATTTTTGACCCAACGCTCTACAATGAGGAAGATTTGCTATACAATGCAGATCGCGAAGTACGTGTTTTTTAGCCTGTCTTGGAACAAAACGAATATTTCAATCGTTTTATTACTTACCCGTAGATAATTCCGATCGCGATTCATTGCGTTGCCGAGGAAGGTTCCGACGAGCCGAAACAATCCCACACGACGATAGCTGTCGTGGAAAAACAGACGGACGGTTCGTTTTTGTTAAAAGCTCTCAAGCAGAAGCTCTACGTCGACGGACTCTGCTATTTGTTACAAGAAATCTACGGTATTGAGAATAAAAATACAGAAAATGCCAAGGTAATGGAAAAGAAAAAAAAGGATTTATCAAATGCTTACTTAAGAAGAGCAAAGAAAATGATACGTATTATTTTTTTCGTGAACAGCAAGGAAGCGACGAGGACACCGAAGACAATGGATCCGAGTGCGTAATTTGTATGTGTGACGTACGGGACACGCTTATTCTACCTTGCAGACATTTGTGCCTGTGCAACGGCTGTGCCGATTCGCTGAGATACCAGGCGAACAATTGCCCTATCTGTCGCGCACCCTTTAGAGCACTTTTGCAAATCAAAGCATTGCAAAAAGCAACAGGTGCTGTTATAACGAGTCCACCGTTACCGGAAGTAAATTTTCTATTAATTTCACGATATATTACAAATAAGTATATAGAGGATTATTCATGGACAATTTGTTTACAGGGGAGTTCGGAGAACATACCAGCCGGATATGAAGCAGTTTCTCTCATAGAAGCTCTAAACGGGCCTTGCACCCCTCGAGCTGCAGTTCTTCCTCCAGAATCACCGGATACCCCCGAAACAGATACAGCGAGCGCTATACAAGCCGTAGAAGCACTGAACAGGTAGACCGAAAGTAACTGCTCCAATTAAAAACCGTTTTTTTTATTTTTATTTCATCAGCGATGAGAACCTTTTTTTATTGAGTTTTGAACGTCAATCGAAAAAATGGTATTTTTCGTCGCTCTGAAACGAGAGCTCCTTTAATCCATGAGTAACTTTATCGGTGGGTCGGACGAATTACTTCTTTTTGATATTTTTTTTTTGCTGTGAGATCGACAGTGTTTAACGTAAAAAACGTGATCGTAGATCAATCGAAAGAACTCCAGTCTCGAAGCATTCCTCCATCAAGGATAACGAGATAAGTGCGCGCTCGAGCAGTACACCCTGTCCTACTCCGGAATTTCGTATGTCGGTTCTGTTGGCGCGTGACGAGAATGGCGTCTCGCAGAAAGACCTTCACGGACGTTCACCCGGCATGAGAGCCAAAAGCTCGGGTCATCAGCGTGACAAGAGTAATCTCCGCGCTCGCGACACTTTGCGTCTTGTCAACGAAAAACAACCAGCTTCGCTTTACGAGGTAATTCTTGTCTCGCCGGTTGTGCTCGGTTTTTATGATAAATATTAAAATAAGAAAATCGATGCTCAGGGACATGGACGTGACGACGACAGCGAGGCGGAAAAATTGTCTCCGCTGTTGGATGCCGCTACAAGCACCGAGGCGTTGGATTCTCATCGCAACAATTGCGACGCCGACAACGATGACGATATACCGAACGCCGACAACATGAGCGCTGCCGAAATTATTTGCCACTCGCACTGACGAAGGCAGCGTGTCAACGTTTACACAAATCTTATGTCCGAATCGCAATTCGTAACCAAAGCAATGAATAATCACTTGTGATTGGGGGAAGCGCAGAGTAACGATCGAGAATAAGCGAATCTAGAAACATAAATGCGTACAGATTATCGAGAGTATTTTTAAGTGTATAGTTGATTAATGAACATATGGGACTTGTGGGTGAGATGTTACTGTATAATTCTTCACAATCCATGACAGAAAAATAACGCTTTTTTATCACGGAAGTTCATCGATTCGCCAATTTGTATTTATAAAGTTTAACTTAATATTTTTTTAAATATTTTCAAAGTTTATTCCAATTAATAAGTCTCTCTTGGGTTTTTTTTTAAATCGTAATAAGATATTGCCAAATTTGAGATGAATACGTTGTACGAAGTATTATTAAACTGAGATTGTATATAATCTGGATTTTCGGTAATATACTAACTTGGGCAGGGTTACAATTTTATTTATAATATCTACGATCTCGATCGTAATTGAGACGATTCTAGAATTTAGAGTAACTGTTGAAAAAAAAATTCCAAAATAATATTATACATATGATGTATGTATTACTCCGGATAATCCCTCCACGTGCGTTTGCGTGATACTTCATTTTATACTCCGAACTTTATAGAATTTATATGTAGAACTTGGGGATTGAATATAAAGCCTCGAATCAAATAGAAATTGTAGGAAAGCAGGTATGTCCTGAATATTAAAGAAACAAAAGACAAATCGTCGCGTGTTTTTTTGTTTATATTGAGTACCAAGAATTACAAAAAATGAATGCGTTCTGTGGTATTCAATTTAAGCGGATGCCAGATATTCCTTGAACTTTTTCCACTTGGCGAGCGGTCCGTGCTCAGGAAGGTATTTGACGTTGCAACCGTCCGGTTCCAGACGACCAGCGGTCTTGAGCTCTTCGTATTCAGCACGATCGTACTTCGTGAAACCCCACTTTTTCGAGACGTAAATTTTCTGACGTCCAGGGAACTTGAACTTGGCACGACGCAGAGCCTCGATAACGGCAGCCTTATGACGGTCGGACGACCTTACGCTCATGATTGGCTGACCAATGCGTACTCGAGCTACCGTACCCTGAGGTTTTCCAAAAGCTCCTCTCATTCCAGTCTGGAGCCTGTGATCAAATTTTTTTTCATGATAACCAAATTCAAACATTTGATCCATTTACTCCAAATATTTTTTTATCTCAACTATCCGTGCAATAGAAATTGCTTGAAGACATAAACTTTTTAAATAAATACATTTAAATATTGTTTCATAATAATTATCAAATTTTTAAGTAGAATAAGACAAATAATAATATTCTTACCTATCGGCTCCAGCGCACGATAACATTTTGTTGATTCTGATAATGTGGAAAGGATGGAGCCTCATACGAATATGAAATTGATCTTTTCCCGCATTTTTAACCATGTATTTGTTACAGCAAATACGTCCTGCCTCAAGAGCCTCTGAGCTCAGCTGTTCATATTCGTCTGACACAAGATGAACGCAAAGTGGGAAATCTTCGACACAGGCCTTCTTCTTGCCGAGATCAAAGATTCGGATCTTGGGATCGGGGACACCACGACAAAAACGAGATTTCGGGTATGGCTTGTTCTTGCAGTAACGATAACTGAAAAACAAAACAATATTTATGTAATTGTATACAAATTGTTGTTTGAATCATACTCGAATCCACGTCAGAAAATCGAAAAGTTATGACCATGCAAGCAAAATATCGCGATTGCACGTAATTGTGAAACTTATTTGAGTAAAATAAATTTGGGGTTAAACGCTGTTTTCGAAGCATGTCTACTCACCACCTAGCTGGACGTCGTCCCATCTTGAGACCTAAAACAATACAAAATGGCACACTTATTAAATAAAAATATTACGATACACTGAATTATCGGTACTTGTTAAAATTTTTGCAAAGAAACACTGAATTGTGGACAGCAAGATTATTATTAATAAAACGGATAAAAATAATGAAACAAACGTACCGATCCCTCACCAACTCTACGAGGGAAAAGGAAGTTAGGTGCGAGTGATGGAAACGTGAAGTTTGTTTTTGGTCGAGGTACACGATATATCGATCTACAACTTTTTGCTTTCACCGCTTATTGCGCCACCATTTCCGGTTTTACAAATGAAATATATGAAATAGAAAAATTTTACTTTATGATAAATAAATAAAAAAACAAGATTTAGGAATGTTTTGATTTATTTTTAATAGATGTAAAGACATTAAATATTTCTGAAAAGTTTTTTACATGATAAGATTTTATAATCAACGAATTTGGATCGAATTTTTGGTACTCTTTTGCAAGAAATTACGACGTTTTATCATGTAATTTAAATAAAAATGTATCAAATTTCGAATTTTCAGTCAAGAGCATGAAAATTTGTATGTTTCGGAATGACTGGAAAACTATTTATGATAAATCGAATACTCATATCGCTCATCGCTCTGTATTGTAGTCGCCATTCGACGATTCTAAGCACCTGTCCCACTTGTTTCATTTTTGGAGCATTGTAAACAGTACAATCGGAATGTTATTTCGTAATATCTAATGCAAAGTGAGCACATATTATGGAAGTTGTAGAATTACCCGAAGAGACTGTTAATCCTTTACGAAGCAGTCAGTTCACTGTTGACGATCTCGACGTCGAGATTCTCCCGCTGATTTACGAGATCATAAGGAGGTTAGTTAGTATTTCAGAGTGACAAACTTCTAATTACATAAAAATTGTTCATTTTATAAAACTTGTTTTAAACAAAACGATGCTTTTTATAAAACAAGTATAAATTGTTTACAAATTGTCATATTTATAAGTGTAAATGTTCGAATAGTGTTATACAAGTAAAGTCTGTTGCATTGTAACGGCTGCAATGGTTTAATCTATTATTAGTAAATGTGCGCACAACGATTGAGTGTTGTTTCCAATTATTTTACGACACTATTTGACGCCACACGAAGTTCAGACATCCCCGACATCTTTATATAAAAAGTTTTTAGTGCTTAAACTAAAAATAATGTTGGACTGTCTGCTCCTTTGTCAGTGTAGAAAAAGATCCGTACGACACTTCACAAAAGGCCAAGGAGTCTCAGGATTCTAGTCACAAAATTTTGGAACTGCAAAAGAAACTTGACTCTGTCAGATCACAGGTAAAGTCACAATTTTTTGTACAAATCAATAATTATAATCGGTCAGATGAAATATTGGTGTTTCTCTTGAAATCTCAGATCAAGCGGTTACCAGGAATCGAGTTCAGCAAAGAGGAACAGCTACAAAAATTGGAAACGCTCAGAAAGCAGTTAAGATTGAAGCGTGAATTATTACTTAAATATCGTAACATGTGCACATTTGAGATACCAAAAGTTTGACACACTTTCACTATTCTTCTATTTTTTGGATACTATTTTGTAAAACTGTTTGACAAGTGTCAAAGTTCCTCATCACGATGGTACTGCGATTTTTAATGCACTATTTGGCAAATAATCAACAACTGATAGATAAATTAGCTCAGTCCAGACCCATGAGAAAAGCTGCCCAATTTGTTGTATATTTATTGTCAAGAACAAGTTCGATGAGTGGTATGCATCGATTACCATCGGATCCCAAAGAATTTGGTATTCAACTTAAGTTAATAGTTGAAAAATTTGCTTCCGAATTAAAGCAAGGTATACAAGATGCCAATGAAAAATTTAAAAAGAAATAAAATGTGTTGAATGATCGATATAATACAATTATTGAATAAATGATGTATTTATTTTAATCATTATTACTTATATGAAAGAATAACTGAATCAGGAACAGCAATAGTAATACACCATGTATTGAAGTGGATAATCTGGATAAACACTAGACAAATATAAAAAAAAGATGCTTTTCGTTTTTAAAATTAGTTTCTTATAGATAATCTTTCATGTTTTTTTTAAACTATGAAAACCTGGTAGAAAAAAATTAGTATAATCTTGTTACATCCTACAGTAGTCATTTTTGTTTCTTTTTTAAAGCATTTATAACAAGATACTCTAAATATCTACTTGTAATGAACATCGACAAAAAATACTGCCAGTATTATTATTTTCTTCAGAATTTCGTATTTTATCGGTTACACTTGTTTTTGAGAAAAAAAAAGCAAAACAGATTGAAACAACGACTGTTTGTTTTGTTATCTTCGAGATTTTGACTCTGAAATTGTAACTTCTAAAGTTATTGGTCGTCACAAAGTCTTATGAATATTGCTTGAGGCGTGAATTATGTATACTTTGTACATAGACAGAAAACTGAAAGGAAATTTTTTATTTAATGTTTAAACGGGTGGATTTTGTTCAGCGAGAGGCTGAACATTATTGACAGCTGTATTATGAGATTTTCCCCCGCCACCACGTCGACCTCTCCCCTTTTTGCTAGTAGGCCCACCGGAGTTTGTTTTTTGAGGAGTGTTTTCACGTTTGGCTGCCTGCGATTCGAAGCTTCCATTTGTATCGTGCGTGTCCGTTATCTAGAGACAGGTGCAAATTATAAATTGACGCAACACATACTTAACTGCGATTTTTCAATACTCGCAAAAATTCGTAGTTACTCACGTAATTCGCGCCAGATACATTTTGTCCTCGACCCTGCTGTTGATTCGATTTAATCGGTTTTCCTGACCGTGAATTTTGCGAATTCGAGGAGCTCGAGTGCGGTATCAGTCGCAGAACATTGCCGACTGCCTTAGTACGTCCTTCGCGAAACACCATTCGTTGGCCGGGTTTTATATACTCCGGATGCTTGATGAAACGAAAATGGACGAGAGCCTTGTCTCCCGTTCTCAGACAGTCTTGCGACATCGAGAGAATCGAGGCGGTCTGTCTGATACTTCCGCAATGAACTGCAAAAACATTTGAAATGCTCATTCCCCGCTGACAATAAATGAAAATAGTTGATTATATGCTAATTGGAGAGTTTTTCAAATTACCCATCGCTTGATATCGCGAACTGATAGTCGTAGGGTGATGCAGGACCAAAATTTCCCCTTCGAATTCCCAGCACGCTTGCGGATTCAGTACTGGCGCGACCATTACCATGCCCTTACGGATTTGTGATCGCTTGATTTTTTTCAATGCGAAACTCGCTGTCTGCCCACCTCGGACCTCGGTCACCGGCATTCGCTTTCTGTGGATGCTCTTCACGGCTATTTGAGTGAAGTGTCCGAGGGGGTCGGGTCCGAGCAGAAGAACGTCGTTCAGTCGAATAACGCCTTTCAGCGTTGTGCCGGACACTACTGTACCAACTCCCTGAAAGATATGAAAAAAAAAAAGAAAAAATGCTCAGTAGAATTGTTTTAAAAGTGACAGGTTATTGCCGCACTGACGCAATCTTTTCTTGTTGATTTTATGGAGGAAAGCGTGACGAAATCGATCGAAAAACTTACAGGAACGGAATAAGTGTCATCGATCTGGAATTCCGCGGGCTCATCGTCGTGACTAGTTATCCTGGCTGTGAGCAAGTTGAGGAACATCTTCAACAGATGTAGATTCTCGCCATTCACGTTAGACACTTGAAATATTGGGCACAGCCTGTGAATAAATCAAAGGAGGCATCAATGCAATATCGACCACGAACTTTGTCTCTGTACGTTAATTTATTTTCTACCTTTCGGAAACAAAGTTCGTTGCACTGATAACAACATCGTCGGGGGTTTTAACAGTGACGGGAACTTTTCTGCAACCGGGCGACTTCAGAATTCGGATGAGCAGCCTCAGATTTTCCTGCAATATTTTCGGTGGGCACATGTCGATTTTCGTCACTACAACGAATACGGGTACCGAAAGAGCGAGAGCCAATCCCAGATGCTCTTTCGTCATTCCCACTATTCCAGCGTTAGCACCGACCATTAACATACCTGTCGAGCGATCGAAATAAAAATAATATGAAAAAAGTACGATTACGTGAAAGATTTCGCTGCTCGCGGGTACCGTAACCGTTCACCATTGAAAGTGCAGTATACGTGAACGGCTTTCTCCTTTCACTTTCGATCTATCGCGTTAGGAGAAAAATACTCACCGAAATCTGGTGCATGACCGGTCATACCGAAAACTGTGGTTTTCAGATAACGCTCGTGTCCGGCCAGGTCAATGAACGTGATAACTTTTGACGATTTTTCGCATATTTTTACCCAGTCGAGAAATCCGTGTTCTGGCTTGTTGACAACGTTTCCTGCAAAATGATTAAACGTTATTTAAACACAATGAATATTGGCGAATGAAATAATAAATAAAAAATGTATTTTTATCTTACCAACACTGTCAAAACCAAGAATATCATTGCCCACGGAACTTGTACGACCAGTTTCAGCTTCATGCTTGTGACGGAACAACTTTTGTCTCGCGAGTCCTCTTCCGTTGTCCAATTCACCATGTGTGAGGACACCCAGCAGAGTTGATTTTCCCGCATCGACATTGCCCACAACGGCCACTCGTATCTCGAGAAAATCTTGCTGATCCAGTCTTTTGCGCACTAGATACTGTCCTGTCAATCCTTGATCAACTTTTGTTTGGCGCAGCAGAACGCAATCTGCCTCCAGAGTTGCCGCTAGGGACTGCAGAGTAGCCACTGAAGCTTCGTATTCATCTGGCTTCAAGCCATCCTCAGAACCATCTGTCAGAATTATTGCCAAATACAAGAAATAAATGAAATATGAGAGAGCGTTTAGATTTTTTTTGTCAATGTGTAGATAATTTTATGCAAAAAAGTACCTTCTCCACTTCCTATGTCAAAAATTGTCTCACTTCCACCATCACTGATTCTTTCCTTCAGCTTTCGCAGTAGTAATTCATACTGTTCCTCAGAAGGACTAACAAGAACGTCCTGAAAGAAGAAAATTCATGTAGAAAAGTAATTTGTCAATTCTCATCTGGCTTCATGAACTTTCAAAGATAAAAGTTTTTTTACCATTCCGATGACCTTAACTCGACACATTTATTCATTCATCCTTTATAAGTATATAAATTTATATTTACCTTTCCCCTAATGTTGGAGTAATCAGGAACATCCTGCTTTGCTGCTTGAGTCATCGGAGGACCCACAGTGATCTCGGAATTGTTCATTTTTTTGCGCCTATTATCAATGTGCAGACTTGAGCTAACGTTTCAATTTTTTTATACTCGCAAGTTACACGCGTTTATCTCATCAGTATACACCCGTCAACGAAGAATATCCTCCAAAATTTGAAGCCAAATTTCCTTCTGTATACTGTAGACAGAGGTGAGCGCATTACTGCTTGAGATTCAAATCTTCTCCTCGAGCTGGCTGTTTGTTCTTTTATTTTCTATTGTTATTATCCTTCTTTTTGTTTTTTGAATATTAAAATCCACTTGTCAATGTAGAGTCTGGCTGTTCATCTGAAAAAATGTTGATTATTTTTTAATGAAGTAAACACGAGAATTTTGGTAAACGATAATACGACGATAGTCCCGAGTAATTGCTCAAGCGCTCTTCTCCCTCTCTACTCTTCGCGTTGATAAAAAAGATAAACACGTAAATGCTGACGATAAAAATAAGCGATAAATGATTGAGGGTTGCATCAGGCAATAAGACGGAATAAATGACTGAGCCTACAACGGAACGAACGAACAAAAAAAATGCAGGATGATCTATATATTCAAAACGTTTCGTCATGCGAAGAACTTTTATTGTGTGCATCGCAAAAATTGGATTTTAGAGAAAGAGAGATTAAGATTAACTTGGAACGGAGTGTGTTTTATCAAAAGTTAAACATATGTACAATCTGCTGACGGTGCCGATGCGTCGATATAGTTACACCAGTTATGTGAGTACACAAAAATAAATAACCCTCTCCCACACGAGAAAGTTGGACCATGGTTGGGGGTGAGGGTTTGGGGGGGGGGCAGAATTATGTACATACATAGGCTTAGGTCCGAATGTCGATCACAACACTTTTGACGCTCACAAATATAATTGTAGGTCCGAAAGGGTAAGCGCGCATTCTGTTCGTTATAAGT